>JAEAOA010001563.1:0-220000 GCA_016746295.1 Potamilus streckersoni | reverse complement strand
TGCCATCAAATGGAAAGCGACACTGCTACGATTCAGTCTCAGGCGAATATCTAGTCCGTTCAGTAAATACTTGTCTTGCAATCACATGTCCAAATGTAAGCGATCCATCAGTTCTAAACTACGACCTTGCAGAATTTACTTTCGACGAGCGTTAGAACCTACATTGTGAGATTCGTCGACGATTGACAGGGCTGTGTCGTAAAAACTATCGGCCCCAGCAGTATCAAGTTTCTATACCACACTTGCATCCAGATGAGTGTTCTTGTCCTCTTTTCCGTACGTCAAGAGATTTTCTAGGTACACTCGGTAAGGGTAGGTATCCATACTGCTGCAGACCAGTTTGTTATTCAAGTAGAAATCCACTTCACTGAACAAGGAATGCATAAAATTGTTGACTGGAGCTACTCTGGCATCGGCTCCCGGGGTGGGGTGGCTATTGTCGGTTTTGATCACTTTTAGTTTCGGATACAAGTAACTGCTATTCAGATCGATGTAATCTTCAGGTTGTCCTTTGATTTCAAACTCGATGGGAGCAGAATCCGTGAAAGAGGAAATGGGATGAAATGCGACCCATTGGGATTTTTGCATGGGCATCATGGTGGGTGGCATGGCAAACAGATCCAGTTTGGACTTGGAACAAGCACTACACTCTCGGTGCATCATTTTTGTTGTTTTTACAATTTAATAATCCTAAACGTCTAAGTCTCGAACAGTTTTTCTTTTCTTAGTCTTTCTAGCTCTAAGGGTGTGAAATCCTTAGAATTGATGTTTTCGTCGTCTTTTTCTGCCTTTTCCTTTCTGGGTCACCTGGGAGGTAGGAATGTCTGACTCGGTATTGTCAAAGGTTTATATACGAGTTTCTCGTCGACCCAAAAGTTCTCTGCCTGTTTGAAGCAAAACATTTTTTGCCTACTCTCAAGAAAGCTTCTTTGGTGTTTTGTTTGTCAATCAGAACATTTTGAAGAAATTCTTTACCGTGTGTCACTGGGGCATCTTTGAGGGCGTGCAATCCCCGTGTCACCATTGGCTTCAACACGGAAACCACTGTACAATAGGCTGATTTGAGCATAACCCCTAAACCATGTCCTCGTTTTCGAGCGACTCCTTGGTACACAGGATACATGACTGACAAAAACTTTTTAGAATAATCGTTTTCGAAAATGAAGTTTCACGGTGACTTTCCCTTTGGTGACTGGAATATTTTGTCATAGATCTCCTTTTATAGTAATGTTTACAGTGGCGAAATACGACCTACTGACTGGTAAATAGTGAAGATGTACAAATTCACGGTGAACGTGATAGGTGTTTGCACCTTCTTGGTCAGCAACTGCGGCAGAATCTACTTTAAAAGGAATGACACACAGTAATTGTACGGAGGTGTGTCCCACGATGTTGTACTCCACCACATTGGAGTACACAAAGAGCAAATTCAGTCTGGTTCATTTCTACAGGAAATCGAAAAGTTTTACCAAATTCCTTGTTATTGCCTACGGCTGGTGGTATTCCGTTATTGATCAAATTTAGGTCTCCACCCAACTGCCATACAATCCACCACAAAATGTAATGGACAATATTTTAGGCTCTGAGAATTTCATCAGAAGGCGATGAGATATGGGGTAGTACTCAATCTTGACACTTTTATGGGCTTTCACCAAGGCTTTTTCAAACCTGGCATTGAACCTGTCAGCAATGGTGTTCTCTAAATGTTGGTCACTAAAGTAATACCCCGCAGAAATTTTTATCATGAAAGTCGATGATTGTTGAACTTTGATACCTTTTTCTTCGTCATAGATAGAGCTAGGTATACTACCACCACCAAAGCGATCAGTCATGAAGTTTTGCAATTCTGAGTTAGAACTTGTACCGTAAACATGTTGTTTTGATTTTCGACGATGTTTTTGATTTGTGTAGGGTGAATCATTTCCACCAAAGCCACTTCCCCATGGGCTTCGTGAGGTAATCTGGCCGTTTAACAGCACAAAGTGTTCTGGGGAAACATCTCTATGGAACTGTCACTGGGTAAAGTTGAGTAAAATTGGTTGTTCATAATTCCACAGTTCTAGTGTCCGAGGAGTCGTTGAACGTCAGAGGAGTATCTAAAAGAGGATGGTTAGGATGACTGTTAGAACTTACATTGGACACCAGACTCCCGTTGTTGTTGTTGTTTCCGTTAGAGGAATATTTTAGGGACGGATTGGGAAGAAGGTAACCAATGCAACTGCTGAGTAAAATGGTCCACAATTGTTTGTCTGCTTGTTGTAAACTTAGATTGGCAATGGCTGCACCGATGACACAATACACCACAAAGATTTGGCAGAAAAAGACGATTTGCGTTTTTAGCACACGTTCTCCACACCACACCCACAAGGGTTGCTTTTGTAGATCTTGCAGGGAAGAACTGGTGGAAGGAACGTTCGCATTAGAAGCTAAGGTTGTGTTGAAGACCATGATGGTCACATATTTGTATAGTCGATGATTTGAGAAGCGTCAATCCAAGAGTCAAAACTTGATGGTTATCCCTTCCAATGTACTTTAACTTCTTTAACACGCCGTTTTCCCACTTTTCGTGTTCTTCGATCAAGAATGCTTTCCATTTCGTACACGTCCTCTTCCTTTTTGGTTACACGTTGTAACTCGGGTAAGTAAAACGTTCCTTTTAACACTTCTCCGTTCATGTCGTCCAATTTATAGACGGTAGGATAACGACCACGCACCCGTTCAGTGACACGAAACAATTCGGTGGTCCAGTTGGGTAAGTAACCTTTGTTGAAAGTACGTTTGGTTTTGCCAATACGTACCCAATCTCCTGTGGCTAACATTCCACCTTTCGAAGGGGCAGTGACCGACGGGAACGTACCATACAGACGCTCGAAGACGATCACATCCATGTCGGGTGTCACTTCTTGAGGGGTACGTCCAATGATCCGATGGTAAGATTGGTTGTACGATTGAACGAGGTGTGGCAAGACGTCGATGTAGTTGCTAGTATGTTGATGCGTAAAATATTTCCACATGCGTTCTTTCAAAGTGCGTGGAAAACGTTCCACGATGCTGGCTTTAGTTTTGGGATTCTCAGTGGTGACAAAATGAATGTTACGTTTCTTCAATTCTTTTTGGAAAGCGTGGTTTAGAAATTCTATATCTTTGTCGGTTTGCCATCGAAGAGGATGAGGACCACTTTGTTTCAACACCAGTTTCAGGGTTCGCACTAATTCACTGCTCGATTTGGAAGTCATGGGTACGACCCAAGCAAATTTGGAACAGACGTCGATGACACAAAACAAATATATGTAACCACGATTTTTGTTGGCCAAATGAGAGACATCGGCTAAATCCGCTTGCTATTGATGATCGATACCTTCCACTTGGGTGCGACATCTTGAAAATTTTCGTCGAATGGGTTTGTGTAAGGTATACGTGGCTTGTTCTTGTAACCATCGTTGCACTTGAGGTAAACGGACACTTTTCAGTTTTGTTTTGGCAGCACAATTACAATTTCTGAACACCTCCGTAACTGGCTGAATGGGATGGATCGTAGTAAATGCTGGCTAAGACCGTCTCCATATTTGTTTTTGTTTTGATTTTTTAATAACTGATCAAATCTTCGCTGATGCTTTTCTGAACGGAGAGAGAGGATGGTTTGGAAACGGCTTTACGTATTCGATGTGCAACAGGAGACGAAGTGGAAGGTAGGTTTGGTAATGGTGTTGTTTTTGGTGGTAAGGGAAAGGCTTTGGTGATCTTGTCTTTTTCACTTCTGGTTTCCCTTCTTTCTTTCTCACTTCTGTCGAAGGAGGAGTGGACATCATCTTTTAAACCCACGTTTTATGTTCTCCTTGAGGTGTAGGGGAAGGGGTCAACAAGGACGCTGCAATTTTACCAGGAAGGGGAGCTGCTCATGGTGTTTGAAAGACTTCTCGTATCTTTACTTCTTCAGGTATCCGAGGGGATGCTTCTGTCTTTACCTGTGAGGTTAGTGCTGGTGATGAACTTTTCTTCAGGGCTTTCAAATCTTTCAAAGCAGGTACAGCTGTTTCATTTAACACTTTTTGGTGAAAGAGTTGCAGACGTTGCAACAATTGACCGTATCGTTGAGATTTTTCCGTTTCGGACAAATCGCTAGATTCATCAATGTATGTAATTCGTGTTGCAACCGGGACATCTCAGTCAAATGAGGATTAGGAGGTAATTGCGGAGTCTGCCGTTCTTTCCAACGATGATATTCCATCCATCGTTTGTAAGGGACTAAAGTCAGTGTTCGTCCTTCCATTAGATTTCAAGGTTCACATCTAAGAATTTTTGACTTCAGTCTCCTCATTTTATCTTCTTCATTTCTTTTATTTTGCTCCAAGCATTCCTCCCATCATTGATCCCAATATTCCTTTCATCAACATAGGTAAAATAGGCAAAAGTCCTCCGCGTTGCATCAAGATCTTTTTCTTTTGACGAATGCGAATTTTCTTTTGGACAATTTTGCGAAGGACATGTCGATGTTTGGCTAAGCATTCTTTCTGGTTTTTAGACAAAGGTATCGTACCTTTAAAAAAGATTCAGACAACATTCGTATACGGTATCAATAACATTTTTGAAAGCCGTTTGAATGAGTCTTTTTCGCATGGATCTAGGAGCTTTGGACTAGACGGACAACCTGTCCCCATGTTTGACTAAACGTGGAGGCAGTCCCTTTCTTTTTCCTTTTCCTTTTCCTTTTTGCACAGAAGAACGAAGATAGTGACGGTGTGCACTTTTTGGTCGGGTCGTCTTGGATTATTCAAGAGCACAAAACACTGATTCGTACTTTGCTTCAGATCTTTTTATACTGGAATGCGTCGCCACTGATTGTCTTTACGTCGTATCAACTTGATGGCAGGCAACGCACGTCGTGGAGGACTTCGCAAAGGGCTAAATCGAGCCAATTCTTGGTTGGACAAATTCAGTAAATTTTGTAGCACGCCTGATCTTTCTTGGACTTTGATTTTTGGGGCAGGTACTTTATGAGCATCAGCCACTGCCGCTAAAGAGGAAGAGAGTATCACTGCTGAAGGAGACGATTTTGGAGACACTCTCTTGTAGGTTGAAACTGTTTTCTATGAACTTTTTTTCTTTTTCTTTTTCTGAAGTGGTGACTTGGTCTTGACACCGTTGCAAGTTTTCTTTTTCTGAGTCTGTGACCTCATCTTGACACCGTTTCTCTTTTTCTTCTGGGTACGTCGGGGAGAGACGTTTGTCTTGGGGACATGTTTGGGTGCATTGGAATCCCATTTTAAGAGGGAACTAATGATGACACCTCCTAATGAACAACTACCTCCAGGTTTCAAAATGATTTGCATTTTGGTTTAAGTGTCAATGCGAGGATCGGCCAGTTGCGTCAAGGCTACTTTGTTTATGTCAAAAAAAAAACGTTTGGTTTGATGTGGAATCTGAATGATGCCTTGCAGTAATTGACGTGCTGTCACCGTAAACCATCGTAAGACTTCTTTGAGACTCGCTTCTAAGACACGAGCACATATTTGTGGATTTTTCTCGCGACTAATGCCGTACAAGGCACGAATCAATTTAACGGGAAATGAGACTGAAGGGACGTCATGTTGACGATGTTAGGGACACAATTCAAGTGACCAAGGTTTCTATACATTTTTCTTTGGTTGTTAAGTCGACGACGGGGACCTGTACACGACAGATCCTCCGTCTTGGTACCAGTGGTGAAACAGATGGGTACAAAATCGCAAATAATCGGGGGTAGTGGGTGTTTAGTCCACGAGTAAATAGGCGTATGGAGATTGAATGGCATCTTCGTACGCATGAGTGAGACAATGTGTTCCTAACTGTTTGGCACTTGCGATTTATCTCTAGGACTTTTAAACAAGACCAAGTAATGAGCAATGAGAATGATGGTACGATGGGCTTTACTTTGTTGAAACAAATTTTGAGTAATGTAAATGACCCTTGCATTACGATGATGCCCTTTGCGTATAAACAACAGTTTAATTTCTTCTTCGTCTGCTCCTAACATGTCATCAAATATATCCAAATGGGTTTGACTGGGGTCAGACACGATGCGGTCGTCTTCGACAGGAATGCCTTCCACAAAGACAATGGATTCACTTTGACTTTCTCGTAAAAGACTGTTCGCTGATTGCCACTCTTTGTAACACCACACGATGAGTTGAGGTGGACGATCGATCAAATGATGTTTATGTTCGATCAAACGTTTGACAAATTCGGTTTTGCCTGAACCACTAGGTCCAGCAATGAGCATGTTAAAAGGATGTCGAAGATATAAGGCCTCTAAACTAGCACGATCTAAATGTTCGTCAATGATGTAGAAACTGGAGGAAGAGGGAGCAGAGACAGTAGAGGTAACCATAGTAGTGTCAGAAATGTCACCTTTCTTGTAACACGAAGACAAACAAGACAAGAGTTTTTATACTTTTTCAGGACACGTTTATTGCAAACTTTAAAATGAAATAACACAAAAGACATAAATACATAATAGCCAAATGGCTACGTACATAAATAAAAGACACATCAACACAACCATCATGGAATATAAACAAGTTTCGACTTCACAATTTTTGTCATTCAAATGTAGTGTCCAAGGGACAGTGTGTACTGTTCTAAACGTTTGTACATGGCTTGGTACTGTCACACAAAGTTCTCCTGAAATGGTCTTTCGGAAATGTCAAAGACTGTCCTGTCCTGAATAGAATGGTTTTTTTTCTCGGTGACAGACTGTACTTCTTTTTCATCTTCCTCTGGTGCTGTCACTAGCACAGGATTAAAAGTAACTTTTTCCACGGAACGTTTTAATGGTTTAGGATTACACATTTCGGGCATAGTCGGCCACTTCTTTAGTCCAAGCCTCAAAGCTCCCACTTTTCCAGTTACGTACATCTGACCAGTGAAGGTGTAAGTCACAAGCTACACAAGCATCCCATACACCTCTTCGGTACCTAAAAGTTGACGAATCTTGTTTTCCCGTAAAGGTCGAGAAGTATCCAGATCAAAGCGCAAAGCTTTCAGGAGAATGAGTCTCTCGTGAGCATTTAAAGGAACCACTGTTGGTAAAGTGTCCACAAATCATCGGACGGTAAAAGAAATCCCAAAAAGCAAGTCACTAAGACAAACACGACACGTCGACCCCAATTCAATGGACACAGTTCTCGTAAAAGGTAATGGTAATCGTCCACTGTTTGAATATGGTCATGAATCTCTGTCCACAGAATCTGTTGTATCACCAATGATAAAGATTTTGGCATGGTAGAACGTTTTTATAGTCTCATTGTTCGGCACCTATAATTGTAATTTCTGCACATACATAGTCGTATTATTCCTTTCTCGAATTCAAATTTTCTAGTCACTAACTGACACATGACAAGTCGATCAGAAGTTTCCTCTTCCACTAAGTATACATTCTGTACAAGATTGTGGTAACTCTCAAACTCTTCTTCTGAAATTCAATTCAGTAAGTGTAACTGGTAGCAAATATAAACTCTACCAATATAACAACTCTTTTCCTCCGTAATTAGTTGATTAATGTCTGACCACTTAAACACTTTCTCCAGAATCAATCCTCTTATAGCATTGAGGTACCAGTGGCTCAAACGTCGGTGACATAACTGATGTCACGGAATTGTGTAAATATTTTTTCTTTTTTTCGCTTTTAGTGTACAATTATACCTGAGGGTGATCAATGTACATTCTATATTTCGAAAAGAGTGAGTTCGGTTCTTCCTTGCTCGGCACGTGCGAAGTGCTTCAGGCTGGAAAAACCGAATACATGAATTACATTGACGATGTTGAGCTACATTGTGTATATATAATTCAAGCTGGAACGAAATTAGGACATTATATTACGAACCGTTTTGTCGATCAGAGGTCTACTGTGAGACCTGCATATCTCCAGCTGTAGAGAGCTGTGTTGGTGCTGCAGTGCTGTGTTGATGCAGTGGTTTGCTATTCTGTCTGTGTTTGTGCAGAGCTGTGTTGGTGTTGCAGTGCCGTGTTGGTGTTGATGCGCTGTGTTGTTGCCGTGCTGTGTTATGCTATAGAGTTTAGTGCCGAGCTGTGCTGTGTACATCTGTGAAAAGCTGCCTGTGCTGTTTAGAGCTGCGTATGCTGCGTGTGCAGCGCCGGGCTGTGCTGTGCGTATGTTTTCGAGTGTTTTGAATATTCCAACGTTGCCAGTCGGGTTGAGGGAAATCGGGCGTTGCAGACCAAAGTGTCGGGTGCTGATTGTCAAACCCAGGAATCAATAGTGGTCAGGTGACTACACATCTTTGTTTGTGTAGTGGAACTGGTAGCAAAGAGTTTTAAGGGAGTATATATATATTGCTCCAGATATAATATTTTGGCCGTTGGCTAACGTAGGGTTTTTGTAATACCCAGTGTTTGCTATTGTGTAGATATTGTGATTAAAATTATCAATCCGTTATTTTGAACGAACTATCATTTGTTTTGCTATCATGAGTAAAACTATCAATTCGTTATTTTGAACGAAAATATAATTTGTATTTTACTATTGTGAAGTCATATTTCTGTTCTTTATATACCGTGAATCGTTCTTTCTTTATTTGTCTTGGTACCGTATTTGTTACATTAGTAAGATCGTGCTGATTATGTTAATTAGTTCCAAATTGGAACCCATTCACGCACGTATCTATCATACTTCATTTGATATTTTCATATAATATTAAATACATTGTATTGTATCCCCATCAATGGTGTTTTGTTATTAATCTGAAAATCCCAAAATCAGTTATCTTGTTACAAATGGTGTCAGAAGTGAGATCTTCGGATTTGACAAAACATTGTTTCATTATTAGTGTATCATTTTTTTTGTATGTGTCAGACGCTCTTGAAGTTAAGTGGCCATTTTACATTTGCCTTGTTTATCGTACAGTTGTATGTTGTTGTTGCCTTCCGAGAAGGAAAATACGGTTTAGTTGTTCAGAGTGTAAAGATTTCACCTTTTGAAATAATTATGCACTTTTAGGTTGGTTCTATCAGATTTTTTTTAAAAAAATGTATTCGATGAAAGAACTTGTGGAACTGGGGAAGAATTTTGGGTACGATGGGGAATCTTTAAGATGTTTTGTTCGCGAAGAACAGGCTAGAGAATGGGACCTGAGGAAAAACGAAAGGGAAGCCAAACGGAAATTGGTAGAGATAAAGCGACAATTAAAGCGGGAAAGAGGGGAAGCCGCAGAAAGACAAAGGGCTTTTGAGAAGGAAAAAATAGAATTAGAGAAACAGGCCGAAAAGGAAAAGATAGAATTAGAAAAGGAAAAGATAGAATCAGAAAAACAGGCTGAAAAGGAAAGGATAGAATGGGAAAGGGAAGCCGAAAGGGAAAAGGTACGACTACTAACAGAAGTTGAAGATAGGAAGTCAGAAAGGGAAAAAGAAGCGAGATTAGAAACTTTAGAGATAGAAGATGGAAATAGGGATAAGGAGTTTCAAAGAAATTCTGAGCTATTGCAAACCAAACGGGAGGGGGAATGTGATTTTAAGCTGAAAGGTCCAAAACTACCCCCATTCGAACAGGATAAAGATAATATGTACAGCTATCTTAATAGGTTTGAAAGGTACGCTACTGCACAAAAATGGAAAAAGGATGATTGGTCGCTTCATCTTAGCGCGTTGCTCAATGGTAAAGCTTTAGATGTTTATTCTCGTTTACCCGCGACGGATTCGCTTAATTACCTCGCGTTGAAAGAGGCACTTCTGAAGAAATACGAGTTAACCGAGCAAGGGTTTCGCAAAAAGTTTAAATATAGTAAACCCGAGAGAGGCGAGACATTCTCTCAATTCGTCAGTAGGACGTGCAATTACTTGCAGCGATGGATGGAATGTGGTAAAGTCGTGAATACATTCGAGGGTCTTATGGACTTTTTGCTTCGAGACCAGTTATTAACAACTTGTGGCAAAGAGTTGTACTTGTTCTTGAAGGGAACGATCCTTCACAAATATATGGCCACACAGGCGGACCTATTTGCTGAAGCTCGGGGGGGTCTCAAAACGTTATCTCGCGAGACGGAAAAAGCGGTAATCAGGCTAGGGACCCCAAACCCAGGAAACCTGAAAAACCTAGTAGAAATAACCAGGAGAGGTATAAGGACAAGCAATGTTTCACTTGCAAGGAGTGGGGTCATATCTCCCCCAATTGTCCAAAGCGGAAGGGACCAGTCCAGAGAGTCGCAGTAGCCATTGAAGGCAGGCGGTCGATAAATAGGAAATTTGATGTTTCCCAGCCAGCAAACCGGGAATCAGCGTATGAGCCAGTAATGCGTGCAGGGATCGGTCGAGACACTATCCAATCGATCGGTACATGTATTTTCCCAGAAGCAAGGGTACCGACGGCGAGTGGCACTGTAAATGGCCAGGAAGTGACCGTTTAATGAGACACTGGGTGTACTAGCGTTGTCGTGAAACGGAGCCTTGTTCGCGATGACCAATTGATTGGGTTCAAATCGCCATGTATGCTACTGAACCAATCAATCGACCATGTTCCGGTCGAGAGGATAGAAATTGAAACACCTTTTCTGACCGGAATCGTTGAAGCGTTGTGCATAGCCAATCCGATTTATGAACTGACCATTGGCAATGTGCAGGGATCTAGACTCCCGATCATGTCGGACTTAAGATTCCCAATCATCCAAGCAGTGCAGACTAGAGCTCAGGTAAAGGAGGATAACAAACCCCTACGGAAATTGAAAGTACCTGACGCCATTACTGATATCTCCCGTGACGAATTTCTAAACGAGCAAGAACGAGACGAGACTTTACACGCGATCAGGGAGAAAATATTGTCGGGTAGCACGAGAAAGTGCAAGAACGGGGGGTCCTCCAGGTTTCTAAAGCGTAAAGGCTTCATGAATAGAGAGTGTACTACACCTGATGCTAGGAAATATCAGCAATTAGTCGTTCCCAAGAAATTTAGGGTGCATGTACTCAGGGTCACGCACGAATCAAGTATGGCCGGTCATTTAGGTGTAAGGAAAACATCGGATAGGGTGACCAGGGAATTCTATTGACCTGGGGTCAATAGCGAAGTAGCGCGGTTTTGCCGTTCGTGCGATGTTTGCCAAAAGACTGTCCATAAAGGCAAGATAACTAGAATACCGTTAGGTCAGATGCCCCTGATAGATACTCCGTTTAAAAGAGTAGCTGTTGACATCATAGGGCCCATATTTCCGCACACGGAACGTAAAAACCGTTACATCCTAACACTGGTAGATTACGCGACTAGGTACCCTGAAGCCATATCCTTACCCTCAATTGAGACTGTAGGTTGTTGTCCCTTAAACAATTGCGCACAACACCATACCATCCTATGTGCAACGGGTTAGTAGAGAAATTCAACGGGACGTTAAAGCAAATGTTGCGACGGATGTGCGCAGAAAGACCTAAGGATTGGGATTTTATCTAAACGCAATCATGTACGCGTATCGCGAGATCCCTCACGAAAGTTTAGGTTTCTCCCCGTTCGAACTGTTGTACGGTAGAACAGTTCGTGGTCCTATGCGTATCTTACGCGAATTGTGGTCGGGCGAAGTCGCGAACGAAGAGGTCAAGACCACTTACCAATACATTGTAGATCTACGCGAAAAATTAGAGAGTACATGCCAAATGGCGCAAGACGAACTCGCGATATCGAGTCATAGACACGCGAAGTATTACAACGGGAACGCGGAGCAAGAGGTTTAACGTAGGTGATCAAGTGCTGGTGCTTCTCCCTACGAACAGAAACAAACTGCTAGTCCAATGGAAGGGACCATATGAAATCAAACACGTGAAAGGCGAGATGGACTACGTTATCGACATGGAAGGTAGGTCCAAAATATTTCACGCTAATATGCTAAAACTCTACATAGATAGACCTAGTCAGGCTATTGGCTATTGATAAAGGGATCTTGAACAAAGTGTGCATGGCGGTGATAGAGGATAGGTCGTGTGACGAATCGGAATTCGTCTCCAGTACCGAATTACCCCTTGAATACCCCCAGTGACGTAGGGAAAGAGGTATGCCCAGATTTATCTGAGGGTCAGCGTATACAGATCAGGCAGATATTGTCCAAATACACAGACGTGTTTACAGACAAACCAGGCCGGACTGGATTGATTCAACATGAGATCAAGTTGAATACATCAGAGCCGATCAGAATTAAGGGATACCCAATACCCTTTAATGCACGGGAGACTGTCAATGATGAAGTGGGAAAAATGTTAGACGTGGGAGTGATCGAACCTTCCAATTCCCCATATTCATCCCCCGTTGTGCTAGTCAGAAAGAAGGACGGGACAAGCCGCTTTTGTATTGACTTTCGGCAGCTGAATAAAATCATCGTGTTTGACGCAGAGCCTATGCCAGATATGGAAAGCTTATTTTCGAATTTGGCAGGCTATAAATTTATTTCTAAGTTTGACCTTACCAAAGGATATTGGCAAGATCCAATCGCCGACAATGCCCGAGAGTTAACGGCATTTGCGACTCCAAAAGGTCTCAATCAATTCTGGGTCATGCCTTTCAGTTTAGTGAACGCCGGCGCGTCGTGGGTTCGTCTTATGCGCAAGGTACTTAACGGAATGGAAAACGTAGACAGTTTTGTGGATGATATCTTCGTTTACATGTATACCTGGGAGGAACATGTTCAGATATTAAGGGATTTATTTGACAGACTTCGTAGAGCTAATCTTATAGTTAAGCCCGCAAAATGTAGCGTAGGGTACTCTAACCTTGAATGTTTGGGACATCTTGTAAGTGGACTAGGCCAGTTGAAACCCCACCCGGACAAAGCAGGTGCGATTAAAGATGCACCTAGACCGGAAACTAAGAAACAAGTTCGATCTTTTTTAGGTTTGATTGGGTTTTATAGGAAATTTGTCCCCAATTTTGCGGCTATTACTAGCCCATTAACAGATTTGATTAAGAAAGGACAACCGAATAAAGTTCCCTGGGGTGTTAGCCAGGAAAATGCGTTTAACGCTTTGAAACAAAGACTGATAAGTGCACCAATCTTAAAGATGCCAGAATTGAATAAAACTTTTGTGTTAAGGACTGATGCGTCCGATACGTGCCTTGGGGCTGTTTTGCTACAGGAGCAGGAGGGGGTGAATTGCCCATTGCTTATGCAAGTAGGAAACTGCTTCCTAGGGAGCAAAATTACTCCGTGATTGAGAAGGAGTGCCTAGCCTTAATATGGGGAATAGGAAAATGTCATACGTACCTTTTTGGGAGGGAATTTACCTTGCTAACGGACCATTAGCCGCTCTTGTATCTGAACAAAGCAAAGGTCGCCAACGCAAGATTAATGCGCTGGGCGTTCTCTTTGCAACCGTATATTTTCCGGATCGAGGCGATTCGAGGGTCGGAAAATGTTGGTGCTGATTTTTTAAGTAGGGTGTAATTAACAGATTATTTTCAGGGTTCAGAATTGAAAGTTTTAATAAATGTTTCAGGTTCACATTCCGTGACTTTTTTCTAAAAGTGTTGCCACTTTTTTAAGGGGGAAGTATTGTCACGAAATTGTGTAAATATTTTTTCTTTTTTTCTATTTTAGTGTACAATGATACCCGAGGGTGATCAATGTACATTCTATATTTCGAAAATAGTGAGTTCGATTCTTCCTTGCTCGGCACATGCGAAGTGCTTCAGGCTGGAAAAACCGAATACATGAATTACATTGACGATGTTGAGCTACATTGCGTATATATAATTCATACTGGAATGAATATAGGACATTACATTACGAACCGTTTTGTCGATCTGAGGTCTACTGTGAGACCTGCATATCTCCAGCTGTAGAGAGCTGTGTTGGTGTTGCAGTGCTGTGTTGGTGTTGATGCGCCGTGTTGTTGCCGTGCTGTGTTATGCTGTAGAGTTTAGTGCTGATCTGTGCTGTGTACATCTGTGAAAAGCTGCCTGTGCTGTTTAGAGCTGCGTATACTGCGTGTGCAGTGCCGGGCTGTGCTGTGCGTATATTTTCGAGTGTTTTGAATGTTTCAACGTTGCCAGTCGGGTTGAGGGAAATCGTGTGTTGCAGACCAAAGTGTCGGGTGCTGATTGTCCAACCCAGGAATCAATAGTGGTCAGGTGACTACAAATCTTTGTTTGTTTGTCTAGTGGAACTGGTAGCAAAGAGTTTTAAGGGAGTATATACATTGCTCCAGATATAATATTTTGGCCGTTGGCTAACGTAGGGTTTTTGTAATACCCAGTGTTTGCTATTGTGTAGATATTGTGATTAAAATTATGAATCCGTTATTTTGAACGAACTATCATTTGTTTTGCTATCATGAGTAAAACTATCAATTCGTTATTTTGAACGAAAATATAATTTGTATTTTACTATTGTGAAGTTATATTTCTGTTCTTTATATACCGTGAATCGTTCTTTCTTTATTTGTCTTGGTACCGTATTTGTTACATTAGTAAGATCGTGCTGATTGTGTTAACTAGTTCCATATCGGGACCCATTCACGCACGTATCTATCATACTTTATTTGATATTTTCGTATAACATTAAATACATTGTATTGTATCCCCATCAATGGTGTTTTGTTATTAATCTGAAAATTCCAAACTCGGTTATCTTGTTACAACGGATGCAATTTTTCCTTACGTTTGACTTGTATTTTGACCAACTCTCTGTAAATGCGTTTTCTCAACTCCACAGGTAAGCTACGGATGTTCTCTTGTAAAGAATCCATGACCATGTATCAAACACTTTTCTTAGAGCGTAAGTAATGAACGTAGTGAGTTATTTCATTCGACTGCCATTCAGGATAACGGTCAAGAATATTAATAAATCTTACATTGTAAATGGACTAAGCGAAAACAAAGAATGAACACAGCCTTGATCCAGTGACATCGAACTTGTTGGTTGACTTCTTTTACTTTCCTCCTGTAAATTTCTCGACACAAAAGTTCTACAGTCACCAATGGAGATTTGGCCTTAGCAAGACACTGTCAAATGTTCTTGTAGATCTTCTCTTGCAATTCGAGTGGTAATGTTTGAAGATTAATTTTGATGTCCGGTTTAAATACTTGACGTGGGGCCATCCAACGTTGGACTCCTAACCATGTTGCTACTTTCTTACTCGACATAGTTGATTTTGAATAAAGGACGAAGTCCCACTAAAGGCACGCAATGACAATCTGGAGACCAACGAGCATGATCCAGGGAAGCGGAATCTTTCTGTTCCCACTCGTGAAGTGACACTCCACAACTAAAGCACTTGACTTTATCCCCTTCGCCCAGGTAGAAAAATCCAGATCTGACTAATTCTTCGGAAGTAGGGCCTCCCAGATATTTTGACCATTTGCCTCGGAAGGTCCGGTGTAAAAACTGATTTTTAGTGTCACTTTGAGTGTAACAGGTAGGACATCCGTGAAATAAGCAACCGTTAAACTCGCACACGATCTGGGGATTTTCTATGTCCCAGCCATCTGCTGAATAACTTCCGATGGTTTTCTCGCCTCCTCCGTTGCGGGCATATTGAATCCATTTGTCTTCCTTGTCGCACAAGTAATGTAACCAGCGTAAGGCTTTGACCTAGTATTGACGTTTGACAAAATGGGTTGTTTGAGGACTGGTGACAGCTAGCTTGTTTTTGGGCATGAATCGTTGACGGTACACTAAAGAACACGCTTTGGCAATGGTGCAGGCTTCTTTCAAAGGGTCGATCCCTCCAAGCTCCATGAATAATTCTCAAAATTTTCCACAGCAACGCCGTAAAATGTCCACGTCGGAAAGACAATATTTTAACATTTCTTCCTGAAAGTCGAAAGGGTCCGAGGCGTGCGTCTGGTACCATGCGTAGAAAGCTTCTCGTTGTTCGGTACGCATGTCGTCGGGGTCGTAGTAGTGAGCCTCGGGCAAATGGGGTACAACAGCATGTTGATTGGCTTCGGTATTGAAAAAGTGTGGAAATAGCCTTTGGCCAATTCTGTCATGCCAAACGTTTTTGGCATGCGACTCCAAGTCATGGCCAAGTAACTTATTGAATCTTTAAACTGCACTTGACCCACTTGCATGCAAATGATTTTGGCTCCATTCAAAGTTACTTTAGGACATTCGGTACTTTGTTCCGTATAGTATCTCAACAAAAACTGTCCATCGTATCCCGAGAAATTGTGAGCCATTACCGTGGCAAAGCGATGACAATCTCAATAACGTTCGATATCTTCTTGGCTCCACGTCTCGTCGATAGGGTCTAAGACCCATTGGGCAAAATCGGTCAATGTGTTCGGTCCCCGAAAGATTTTCTCACGTCCTCCAGGAATCTTGCTGCAGTGAGGACAATGAGTCAAGATAGGCTCTTGGATGTACTTCTTGCACGCTCGATGAGACACACACAAATTAGAAATGTGAATGCCAGTCTCTTGCATGCATTCGAAATCAAAAAAGATGAAATTGCCTTTCTTCTTCTCCTCTTCTTCTTCTCTTTTTTCATATTTAGAATGGTATTTTTGAATGTAGCATTGGTGTTATTAGTCAACGATTTGGTGACAAATGTGACAATGTTGCTTTCCTGAACGGACGTGTGTCTTGGCACTATTGGTACATATTCCTTGTCCACAAGTAGGGCACAATCTCAAGAGTTGACAAGTACATTTCCACTGTGAACATTGCGTCTTCAAATGTTGTTGGTAACAGGCAGGACTGACAAACGTGCGCTCACAAGCTGGGCAATGCACTCGTTCTTGTCCTTCGTCCAAACAGGGTTTGGAGGCCAAACATCCCTCACATCTTAATCCACAATGTTTGTGTTGCTCTCGATTGCTATAGCCATAGTCACATTTCTCACAGTAATAACTGTATGACAGGAATGCAGTGATACTGGTAAAGGCATCAAAATGTTCATCGTGATGATAGACGTGAATGTAATTTCCGTCCGTCTTTGAAATATTTGCCTCGAAACAACAGAGGTCCGCGCACTTCTTGAGGGTGCACTTTCAAGGTGTAACGTGGAGCCAAGACGTCTTGCAACTTTTGCATTTCAGGAATGCCACAGGGCGTGTCTTTAGGTAGTCCCGCTCGCTGTAATAGGAGTTCAGTCTCTGTTGTTTCGCTCGGTCCGATCGTTGAATAGTTTTTCAGGCTCTTTTCCATTCTGTCGTATTTTTCTTGTCGGCATACGTTCTTCCCACCACGATTGCACGGGCTAAACACATCTTGTCTTGAGGATTGTTAATTTTGATAATGCTACGTTTGATACTGCGAAGGTTGTCAAATAATAACACTTTTTTTACCACGTCCTGTCCCTTGGGGAAGAGAAACGTGAGTAATGAACAGTGTCGCTTTTCCGCCACTAATGTGAAATTTGTCGTTGGATTGATGAACGTGTTGAATTTTGTCCATGACATTGGAAGGTGTCAGAATTGCTAAACTCGATCCATACGGGAGATTTCAGATTGATGTGATGAATGGAAAGTCTCAAACGATCGTCTTCTTTGGCTTGACATTGCTGTTTCAGATTGGTTAACAAAGAATTCCACAGACTGGTGATGAACCCTTCTGCCTTCTCCAGTGGTACGTCAGACTTGAAATCTTTAAACTTCACTGTGTACGTCAGGGCTGTAGTTCTAAATTTTCTAGAGGAACGTGATAGTATTTTTTATGGTTTACTGTTGGTAATTTATTTTATTTTGGTGTAGACTCACTGGGTTTAGATTCTAGTTCACTCATCTCATCTTAAAAATCATTAGCATAAATTTGAGCCAAGACTTCGGCTACTGTGCGAGGCGATAAATCACGTTTCTGCCTCTTACTTTCTTTTTCTCTCTCACTGAAATCGTGCGCTCGTTTCATCTTGATTGCAAAAAGTGAAATGACTATATTTATAATTCCATGGTCCCTATATTTTCATGTCAAATCAGTGCATATATAAAGGGCTAGTGTCTTCCCTCTCAGTATTCATTTTGCTCTCAAGCTGACCAGCACGATGGAGGAACCCACACAAATCGAACTTCTGATTATAGCTTTACGAGGTGTTATACGAAAGTTTTCGTCAGACAATCCAACGGACTATTCTTCCTCTTTTCGAGATAAAAGTCAGGATACTTGCTATATCTGTAAGAATAAAGGGCATTGGGCTACAGAATGTCCAGACCTTCAAAACACCAGTGTCAAAAAAGACAAAAGTCGAGATACCTGTTATCATTGTAAAGAGAGAGGACATTGGTTTTCAGAGAACCCTAAGAAACAACAGAAGCAGGAAAAGGAGGAAGAAGAGGAAAAGGAAGAACCCCGAGACAGGAAGAGGAGAAGGAAACTGTGAAAGTGAACAAATTAAAAAAAACAGAGAGAGTGAACTAAACACAGACACAAAAGAAGTCTATGAACATTTTTTTTTAAAAACAAGTGTTGTGTTCTGTTGTAAATTGAATTGTAAATAGACCAGATTGAAAAACGTAAGTGTCTCCTGGTTTTAAATTTTTAGAATAAGAGTCTACATTCACGTACGCACACATACATATACATACATACATACTAGGATTATACAAGGGATTTTAAGTTTTATTGACTTTTGCTAAAATGAATATATTTCTTTTCGGAAGTAATGGGTGGCCCTGAAAATGACCGTTGCGTCTTTTGTTTCCTGAGATTAAACTCAAGAACGAGAAGCAATTCGCTTTAACTGCCTTAAGCCTTTGCCACGGCCAAGGCCAACTTCTGGACTTGCTCTTGTCAATGACTGAGTAGAAATTACTAATGGTGGTATCTCTGGTGTAGTCACAATGTTAGGCTGCTTGACTCGGGAAGGTCTTTTTCTATTCGGTCGTAATAAGGAAGTCTGATACATTTCTTTCAGACTTCTTAACTCAGCTAAAATATCCAAGAGTATCGTGACCGTTTTCCTTCTCTCCTGGACTTGCTTTCTTTTTCTACTGCTTCTTCTTCTTCCTGTCCTTTCCTTCTCGTCTCTTCTTCTTCTCGCTGTTGCTGTTCAAACAAAAATGCTTCTTCTGCCTTTTTATGTTGCTGTAAAAATTTATCTAATTCTTCTTTTTGTCTTTGTCTAAAATCGTTGACGCGTGGCAAAGAAGGAGAAATTGTGAAGGCACTGGGGCTGGTACAAATTCTTGCGAAGAGAGAAAATCTACTAACTCCCAGTTGAAATCAATCTCTTCGGGCAGTTGCACTGTGTTCACTTTAATAACTGCTGCTATGCCATCGCTTTTCGTCTCCGCAGCCGGTGCACTCCAAATTATTATTTTCTTAGGTTCCGTCATGTTTACCCAACAATGTCGCATCAATTCACTGCGCACAAAAGGCTAGTGAACGTATATAAGGAATCTGACGTCACAGGGAGCTCTCTTCTGAATAGAAGACGAATTCCACGAAGTGACCGAATTTTGTAACGCGTGTTGGGATTGGTCAACAATTTCAATCCGTTTCGATCCACTCTTTCCCTATAAATACACGCTGTTCACTTCATTCCCTTCACCTGTTTTCATCACACACAAAGAAGATGTTGATCGATGTTGAATCCTCTACTTGAGTATCGTCATTGTTTTTCCGTCTGGACTTGCCTGTGTATGTGAAAACAAAATGGACTGTCATCCGAATTAAGGGTGCTACTGTTTGGAAAATAAGATGTTTTGTGGAAAGACAAGGCTGTTTCAAGCGGACTCTCATCTTCGGACCAGAAACGAGATGCAGTTTAAGACAAGTTTTGAGAAAGTTGAGAAAGAAAAGAGCAATACGATGTTCTGTATGTTAACGACATGATTGTAACATCATAAATAAAGGCCCTTTTTAGGGCCACTTTCCATGCCTCGAAAAGATTATACTTTTCAACAAAATTGCCATATCTCTGTGTTCTATATCTCTATGTGTCTGTATTGTCTATGTGTGTATATATATATATATATATATATATATATATATATATATATATATATATATATATATATATATATATATATATGTACGTGTATATGTCCATCCCTAGAGTCGTAGTGCTAGCTGCGCATATTTAGGTCAACTGGGTCAGCTCCTTGCTACACTGTTGCCAAGTGTCCAGTACCGTGACGTCATGCCACCTGTGCCATTCCTCTTGACGCTATACAGACCCAGGGTGTGCTAACACAAAAGTCCCATTGTCGCTATAAAGGCTCGGCTGTGCAATTTGTCGCCATAAATCTTGTCGCCAAAGTGCCGCGAGGTGTTTTTTAATGATAACTCCTATTGTCGCTATATCATACCCATATACTACTACTTTCCAATAAGGTTTCATAGGTGTTATGTTTTACATTTCTGAGCTAAGGTTACAGAGTGTGATGTTTTACGCTTCCCAGTTAGGGGTTCTGGGTATGATGTTTTACACTTTCCAGTTAGGGGTTCTGGATATGATGTTTTACACTTTAAAACAAAATTTCATAGGTGTGATGTTTTAAAATTTCTGAGCTAAGGCTTCGGATTGTGATGTTTTACACTTTTGAACTAAGATTCGTGGGTGTGATGTTTCTGATGTTTTACCCTTTCCAGCTATGGATCTTGGATGTGATGTTTGTGATGTTTTACACTTTTGAACTAAGGTTCATAGGTGTAATGTTGTACACTTCCAACAGCAATGATTCTAGAATATAACATATTAGTTCTCTTAAACAAAAAATAGATTGAAATATACCTTTCCTGTTTTTCATAAAAGAACGGAAAATTATATATAGCATAATAAATGAAAGATTGAAATTGTGTTGATAAATTGTACATACTTGTCCGCATTACCATAAATAAATACATAATTGAATGCAAGTGATAAAGTCTGTAACATTTTTATAAACTTGTCTTCTTTACATTACTGTACTTTCTGTAAATTCATGTAATTTTAGCGTAGGTATTGATAAACCATGAAAAATATAAAACAAGCACATAGACCAGTTGAGTGAACAGGTGCATGCTTGCATTCCGCAATTGCCTTTTGTTTTCATTTCCTTTTACTTGTAGGCTTTGTATGTAGTGTGTGTATGTGTGTGTGTGTGTGTGTGTGTGTGTGTGTGTGTGTCTGTGTGTGTGATTTAGCTTAAACAATTTGTCAATCATATCGCTACGATGTTTGCAGTGTGACAGCTTTATAGGGATGTCTGACACTAGGGCTTCACTCAATCACATTTTCCTGACACTGTGCCCACCCGTCCTAACACTAACCTCTTAATGCTAAGCGCCAAGCGAGGCAGCTGTTAGTAGCATTTTTAGTCTTTGATATGACGCGGTTTGGATTCGAACCTGTGACCTCCCATATATGAGGCGGACGCTCTAACCACTAGTTCACCAGAGCGGTTCTGCGCGTTTTGTAATTTGTACGTTTACAAAGTTATTTGTGGGGATTTATT
Source organism: Potamilus streckersoni (assembly GCA_016746295.1). Taxonomy (NCBI): domain Eukaryota; kingdom Metazoa; phylum Mollusca; class Bivalvia; order Unionida; family Unionidae; genus Potamilus; species Potamilus streckersoni. The sequence goes on along the minus strand of JAEAOA010001563.1, from coordinate 198,657 downwards.
ATATGAAAGAGGAACGTGTATTCGTTTTAAGGGGTTTATGCTTGCTTGCTAATTTTGCGTAGTTTAGTTTGTATTTACTGTATAATGATAACTTTCATAGCATTGCTTCATGTAGTAAGACAAGTACCCTTAAAAGTCCTTTCATTGTTAGTATCTATATTTTGCCATATATTATTTTTTTACCTTTCATGTTTCTCTTACACTTTCAGCTTTGTTGTTGTTATTAGCAATCTGCTTTACTTTTTTAAGGTCCCAGTTTGAGAAAGATGGACTCTGGGACAAATCCTCCCAAGTATTACTAGACATAAAAGAAATTAAATTAAAAAATATTAAGAATGAATGTCTAGTCACGAAGCAAAACAAATTCAAACACTATTTGATAAGAGAAATGGGTACGGAATTCGTTATTTATTATGCAATATGTAATAATTTTAGAAGGTACGGGACCTTTTATTGAACACAGTAAGTGATCCGCACCTGTTACAAAGAAACGAAGATTCTATGTGCATGCATATTTATTGTTGCTTTTAAACACCGCCGCGTGGAAAAAGTCCATCTCATATGAAATATTGACTGGAATGAGCACTACTGCATCACATGAAAATCATGTCATTGCTGGACAGAGCGGTGTCAAAACCCTGGTTTGATTCCCGCCAAAATTCATACGTTTACATTAAATTTCCAAAGACAAATTTTACTCCAGTCAATGCAAGACCACATATTTCCCAACTTGCCAAATATCTATCCACCGCACATATGCATAGTTTCTCTTCATCAATTTTCCGTACCGTCAGCAGTTCACGTCGTAAAAACTCTACAACTATCTCCTAACATAGTGAAATATTTTAACTACGCCACCTTAGGCCAGTCCATCTATGATTTCAAGACCAGTACAACTGCATCATATTTGCACCATAGTGACATAAATTGTATCTGCTGTGTCCGTTCCTGTTCATTCCAGTTGTAATTTACCAGTTTCTTGCCGTAAATACTGCAACTCGAGTCACGACGCCAATGTATACCACTAGATTTTAATAGGGACTAGATTATTCAGGGACAGCGATGCGGTTTAGGTCTTAATTCACTACTCATTGGCCATGTCATCATGGAAACTCACTAACACTTTCTCTCCGTGACGTTTGTTTCTAGCAACTGGCTGATTATTTCGAGCTAAGAAATATTGTCATTGCACCTAATTCCAATAATCAAATAAGTAATCACACAAATTTAAAAATTCTTCAAACGAGACGCTATAACAAACGATCATCTCCAGAAGTGTATTACTCTGTGAATACTTTTTCTGTACCTGATCTTGTTCAAAATGAAGTTCACTGTATTCCTTACACTGTAGGCAACTTGTCTTTGGGAATCTCCCCCATTATTAATTTCAGTGAAGGGCTCATCACCGTATGATGATATTGCCAGTTATTTGAATATCCTAAATACTCACAGACACTTATGTACTCCAATCAAATCAGATCATTACAGAGTGAATTTAGTTAACTCTTTCATGTGGCTATGACAAGGAAGATGCTAAGAACTGTTTATTTAATTTTTTACCTTATCTTTCGCTCTGTTTTATTACATACAAGTTCTGTAACTCTGGATTCAGTATTGATAGCTGAAGTGGAACTAAGAAAAACAACAAATTCTGTCGTACTCGTAAGTGTTCCATTTTCTGGTAGGAAGATTGTAAATTAATTACGTAGGCTCCCGTGTAAAATTACTATGACATGCCGACACTGTATGATATCAGTGAAATCCTAGCTTTCATTACATGAATTGCAAAGATACCCACGGGCAACGGAAATTAAAACAAATAAACCATAATACCATTCTTAACTTTGTCATAAACATCATTTGTAATGAATGATCGGTCTGCATTACAGTAAAGCACATTTTACATTTGTAAAATTAAATATTTTTTTATAGTGCTCTGGATATTGTAATTTCGATGTATTTTTAGTGTTTGATTTGTTATATTTTCAGGATTGGCACTAAACCTTGTGTTGACAGTAAACCCAACACAAGTGGAAGCAAAGCGTCAGGAGGCCATTGTGCTTGATTGCCAAGGGAACACAAGAAATGTGTTCGAGTACATCTCAAATCGAGTCAACTGGAAGCATGTTGCAAATGATGGAACAACACACAAAATAACCACTGGATTTTACTTGGATGATGGAGCAGATAAAACAAAATATGATATTCAACATGCAAATTCCGACAATAGTGATACCAATTATTCATTCAAGTTGAAAATTTTTAGTAAGGCTTATAAATAATCCTAATTATCCCAAATTGTATCATAGTACAAATATATATATATATATATATATATATATATATATATATATATATATATATATATATATATATATATATATAGAGAGAGAGAGAGAGAGAGAGAGAGAGAGAGAGAGAGAAGTAGCAAATTGGAGTTCTTGTTAAAATATTGTGCTTGTGAAAAGGAACAAACCAATTGTTTTAATAATTAGTTTTCTATTTCATTTACAAATTCTACCTGACCTCTTTTTTTTGAATAGAAATTAGAATGTTATTTGTTTTATTTATGCTTCTCCAATCAAACAACTATCAACCTATAAGCATTGTTAAAATCTGAATGTTAATTTCGATACTAAACTGTTTTTTTGTATTCCACTTAATAAGAGTCAGTCTCAATCTCACCAAAGGTTCAACTTGATAGGTAAATAGATAGATAGATTTATAAATAGGCAGACAGACAGACAGATAGATAGACAGACAGATAGATAGATAGATAGATAGATAGATAGATAGATAGATAGATAGATAGATAGATAGATAGATAGATAGACAGACAGACAGACAGATAGACAGACAGACAGACAGACAGATAGATAGATAGAGAGATAGAGAGATAGAGAGATAGTGAGATAGACAAACAGACAGACAGACAAACAGACAGACAGATAGATAGATAGATAGATAGATAGATAGATAGATAGATAGATAGATAGATAGATAGACAGACAGACAGACAGACAGACAGACAGATAGATAGATAGATAGATAGATAGATAGATAGATAGATAGATAGATAGATAGATAGATAGATAGATAGATGTGTGTGTTCTTCCCCCCCCCCAGAAGGTCATATGCATGATCCAGCTTTGTTCCAACTTAGAATACATGCTTGTATCATTAAGAGCGAATGAGTTTGATAAGACTCAAGAACTGTGTATTTTTATGTCGCGATCTTGCACCCGATTAGCTGATGTTTTTTCTCAGGATATAATTTGCGATATGATTTTTATCTAACTTGGAATATACATTTATATCAATAACACATCGCATTCAAACATTCAAGCTGTTCTTACATCCGATTGGCTGAATTTCTCTCCCCTCTTGAAGTCAGATTTCCAATGTGACTTTGATAAAACTCGAAATGTTGGCTTGTATCAAGTTCTTGGATGGTTTTTGTAAGGAGTAAATATTAATAAGGTAATATTGCATCGGATCGATGAGCTTGTCTAGATGCCATAATTTGGTTTATTATTATGAAGACTTTAAATCACTTTTAGTTTGTACAAGAGACATGGATTATTATTTATGCCTTTATCTAGAAAGAATTATAATAATGCAGTACAATAGATAAATCCAACATGATGTAGTTTGAGATATAGAGTGTTATTGCAATACTGCACAAGTGGCATAGTCAACTGCTATGTAAGATAGATTAGTGATAACACTTTTCTTGTTGCCGGGTGTTAAAACAGTATCGTCTGTATCATATGCTGCTACAATTGGAGCTATTAGTACCTTTGCCAAAAACACACCATGGACTGGTTCATGTGTCAACTTATTAATCATATTTCCAGCACGCATATTACAGACGTTTCGTAGGTTTGTGTGTCATTCTCATCTTTGACGAGATAACAAAAATACTTCCAAACAGACTACCTGCAAATTTCGCCCATATTGGACTGCCTCATTTGATCAGACGCATGACCAATCGTGGCCATCATACTCCTTATTTTGCATTTCATGAATGCTTTATGAAACAACATATTACCAGTCTAAAGTTTTCACTTAAATTTGGAAGACATTAAATCGGAAAGTTCTTGTCGTGGGTAAGTCGGTAGTCGGAAGAAATACTATTGCTCTTATTCGGGCATGTACTATTTTCAGAAAAGCAAATCCATTTTACACCTCTGGAAGCTTCAGTTTGACGTGGACGATTGTGAAAGTAAATTTGATTGGTACATGGGCTCATGAAGAAACATTCAGTCCAACTTTCACTACTGGTTTAGAAGAGAAGTTTTACAGTTCTATGTTAAAATTTGTTCTACCTGAAAAACTAAAAATGGAAGACTCCAAATATGATTCATCTTCTGATGTCCGATGATTGCTTCAGTTGATAAATACCGGTTAATTATAACGGTGATGGCAATGATTAAAATGTTTTTAAAGTAGACGAGAGTAGACTGTATGATGGAAATCCAGCCTGTTTTTGCTTTCTTGACTGGAATTGTAAAAGGAGAAACAAACCAAAACACATCAGCTAAAGAAATGGATATGGTTTTTCATTTTAAACAAACAGAAATAGGAATAAATAATAGCACTCCCACTTTCACTGTTACTTTGTTAATATTTACTTTTGTTTTATTTAGAGACCCTGATTTTGACCAAATTGACTTCCTAATCTTCAGACCAAATTGACCCCTCTAATCTATAGACCAAATTGAACCCCTTAATCTTCAGATCAAATTGGTCTCCCTAATCTTCAGATTAAGGAGCAATTTGATAAATGGCAAAAGTAATCAATAACCAAGACATTGTCATTAATCTTAAAAAATTGTTCAATAAGCAAAACTAAGATATTATCCAAGATATCGGCTGTAGCATTGACAGTGACCCGTATAGCGTATGTAGCAGTGACAGTGAACCATATAGCATATGTAGTAGTGATAGTGACTCACATAGCATATGTAGCAGTGACAGTGACCCGTATAGCGTATGTAGCAGTGATAGTGACCCATATAGCATATGTGGCAGTGACAGTGACCCATATAGCATATGTAGTAGTGATAGTGACTCACATAGCATATGTAGCAGTGACAGTGACCCGTATAGCGTATGTAGCAGTGATAGTGACCCATATAGCATATGTGGCAGTGACAGTGACCCATATAGCATATGTAGTAGTGACAGTGACTCATATAGCATATGTAGCAGTGACAGTGACCCTTATAGCATATGTAGCAGTGACAATGACTCATATAGCATATGTAGCAGTGACAGTGACTCATATAGCATATGTAGTTGTGACAGTGACTCATATAGCATATTTAGAGTGACATTGACTCATATAGCATATGTAGCAGTGACAGTGACTCATATAGCATATGTAGCAGTGACAGTGACCCATATAGCATATGTAACATTCACAGCAATCTTTGAGTTTGAAGCTTATAATTGAATAGAATCCAGTTTTAGCTCCCTAATGTAAGACTAGCAACCTGATGTACGTGTGAACAAGAAAGGAAAATGTTGAATTAGCTTTTATACTGAAGAGAAAATCAATATAATCTATATATTGGGCTTTAAACCAGTAAATATGTATAAAAACCGATGTGCAGTATTTTCCGAACCAGCCTTACAAGGCACTATCAACTGGTGACATGCTCATATATTTATAGTATATTGTCAAATATGTCGTTATCTACATGATGGGCAACAAATTCAATTTTAGGGTGTGTCTTGTCAGGCCAGAGAACACAAGACTGGTTCTAATAATCTGGCGTACCATATATTAAAAACACCAACTATATAATGTGTTATTATTTACACAAAAGATAAAAAATAAAATTCGTAACAGTCATGTATATGTTCTTCACATTAAAACTGATGACTTGAGGTTGGAAACCATAGAATGAACTAACATGAGCTGGATAACAAAGTTAATCAAAAATAAAAATCAAAATGGGCACCAATCCCAATATTAATTTACTGATCGCAGACCAGACAATTTTATGGGATGGTCTCTCGTCTGATGTGATATATTGTTGGTCCTGAATGGTGCCACTCGGACACGTATGGCTTTATGAATTGGCATAATGAAAAGTTTGTCACTAGTTCTCTTACAGAGATGCCAGTATTATCACGGAGTTTTACCAGCCTTCCAATAGTGCCTAAATGAAAATTGTGCCAATCTTACATCCACTGTGTCTGCCACAGTTGTGAGTTTGAAACTTGTCTCGAGTAAGAATACATATATGGAATTATATTTAATTCGTCGAACTTATTTTCCAACAGAAGGTTGTAAGATTGAAGGAGTATTGGTACAGGAACTTCGCGTATTTTTTATTTTGGTTCTTTACAGCTTTTGCTTTCCTTGAGAATATAATAACCTATTCTTATGATACAAGTGGGAAGGCATCAAAAAAAAGAAACGATATTTAATAACAATGTTTTTTGAAATATTATACTTGTTACTCCTAATGTTTCAAACTCGTCTCCCATTTTATAAGATTGGATCACCAGCTTATAAATTTGAAATTCCTTTTCAGAACACTGGAAAATTGCTATGTTTATACCATATAGTTGCATAATAGTGATAATGGAACTGAGATACATCCTTTATTTTTGTCACGTTACCTTTGGAAATTATGAGGTAAATGAATTGATTAAATGGGGTAAATACAATGCTATGAAATGAGTCTGATGTTTGCTGTTCTCTTTCAGGTGTAGATGATGACGATGATGGTAAATATGTATGTGACAATGAGGACAATAAAGACACATTACTGAGCTCTAAAGAAGTTCCATTCACAGTCGTACGTAAGTATTGAGAGACATGGATCTGTATAACCTTAAATATCCATTTACCAGGCTCAGTAACATGACCGATTTTTGTGGGAATCAGACACAACAGTTAGTGTTTGATGTCAACAGTTTAAGGTTTGGTTACGGTTTTAATTTAAATTTCTTCATCAAAGTTTGGGGTAAAATTTTTAATTCGATTATATTTTCTAGACCATTTGATTTATTTCTTTCTACGGATATACCATTATGCTAAATCAAGTCATTAATTAAGATATTTGTCTACTCCTTTAGCCTTGGGGTCAACGTCACAGATATAGAAAATATGCACACATGGAAATGTTTATTTAATTTGTGGAAACATCGTTCTGATGTACCTGTCGCCGCTATAATACCTGCTTTTCTGCACCAAGTTATTCAATGATTTTAATGGTTGGTGGGTTGTGAAAATCAAGATCATTGTGTGAATTTATGGTAACAAAAAGTTTTAAAGAAGGTTTTCTCAGCTAAAAAAAAACTATTTATCTTCGGTATCGTCAAATTCATCTGGAAACGAGAATAAAATAATTTCTACTGCTTCATCAACTCAGATGAACTCAAATGATCTATCAGTACAAAGTTCAGAGACAGCTCGAGATGGGTTACGCTCTTTACGCTGAAATCCAATAACATCAAATTTCCTAGGGCACTGGTAAACTTCTTTAACCGTTTTTGCTTCGATGATTTTACTAGCAGTTTCTAAAATTGCTGTAGGTGTTTATTCTGCGTTGTTATAATACTGTTCGTATATCCACTGAAGAGTGGTGTTTTTGGATGAGTTTAATTATCCCGCTTTTGGACATCCTCATCATTACAGCTAGAACAAGTCTCTCTAACATCATCAAAACGTTAACTGGCTTCAGACTCACTGTTGAGATATTTCTTTTATGAATGTGTGCTATTTCATGCACAATAATCCGCAGATTTATTTACATTGTTCTTCATAAATCTCCCAAATCTATTTCTATGGTCACTTCAAAGATTACCAATTTACCTGTCTGAACACACATACTATCTTTCGTGCCTCTTTGATAAATCTGCATGATGCGTTCAGTCGATAAATCCGTTACACTTTTGATGCTCTAGTCATTTACTACATTGACGTGACAGTTAGAGGCCTCCATTGATTCCTTCAAACTATTGTGTAAATCAATCTGCATTTTTACCATTTATTATACCATAATATTTTTAATACAAAAGGAGGTTTCTTCGTCCAATCTGTGCTTGCTTGAATTAGATCCTTTAATTTATGTAATACGCAACTAATTCTAAGAATGATTTCATGTGAGGTTTATGGTAAATTTATATCATGCAGTCTAGATAGATTTAAATACAACTGGTATTGAAATTACCATTATTATATTGACTTTCGATTTTACTTATTGTCCCAATTATTAAGAAATATTTTTCATTCTGAAAGTTAAACTCAATCTGAAATGTTGTGTTTCAATGTCAAAGGCCTTAACCCCAGGACCAATATTTGTGTTGATAAGGTGAATATAAATTCATGTATTGACGTCATGAAATTGCCTTGTATAATACGCGACAGTCTCTAATAACAAGGCAAGTATTATAAAACACCAATATACTCTTCCCAGCACGTTTGCCAATAATAATCTTAGACGTCTTGTAATATTGATATAATGTGTAATAAAGAGTGCAAAATCAGCTTTTATATCATGATTTGGTTTGAATATTTTGTTATTGGCAGGTCAATAGAAATGCCGCCAAAATAAAAAAAATGCTGTTTTTGAATAAGGGTACGGTCTGCTTTGATTTATTTAATATGCTATTACTGGCTACGTATGTCACTGATGCAGCTAATAAAAGTGAACTGGTTATGGATCAAAAACACAAGCTGCTGCTGCAGTAAATTAATTCGTGGCTTGGGTCTGTAGTGTGACTCGATCGGTACTGTATGCAACCACATTCTGGTCACATCCAGAGAAAATTAAATGGCTAAGCACGCATGTGTCAAATTTGGGCAAACCGTTGGGGGTGGGGTGGAGGTGGGGACAGAAGCTATTATTGGTATCAGTATACCAAAGCGGCTAGTATCAGTACAAGTCCCAATTTACCAGTAATGGGATTTCCTGACTCACGGTTTGTCCATCATGTATCGCGTGGACCAATCAGTAGCAGCGTCACTTTTACAACTGTAGAGGAGGTCTTGGTGGACATGTTCACTGTATAACTGAACAACAAGTTGCCTTTTAATGTTAGTCTAGCACCGGATTAGAGGATTTGGGGTGAATGCTTTTAGTTAAATTAAATTGTCAGAAACTTTCAGGAGATTGTAAACCAAGTCAGGATCTTCCCTGCTCAGCTGATACTGGTATCCACCCAATGTCCCCTGCACTCATTGCCTAGTAACATGCCCAACCTGTTGGTATCCACCCAGTGTCCCCTGCACTCATTGCTCAGTAACATGCCCAACCTCTTGATAGATATGCATATAAAATTATCACGGATAAAGTAATTTTCGTTGCGTCAAAGAGGATCTCTCTTCCATTACAGCCCAAAGATACTCAGCCATCACTCATGGCATATCTCCATCAATGAATCTTTGAAGACCATATTTTGAGATAGGCTGCCAAGTGCACCATTTAGTCACGAAAATATTTTACATCTAGGGTCTGCAGTGCAGAGAATCTTTTGTGACCGATGCAATATCAAACAAGTTGAATCTAGGTCCAAGCCATTATTATTAGGACCAATAGTGATGGCACAGTATGTGGCCTAAACTTCTACGTGACTACAGTAGTGAAATGTAAGAGTAAGTGAAAATTATGTTCATATATCAGACTTGTTTGGTCATCACTCTGCTTCTAAAATGGTAAATTCAACAATGCAGTAGAAGCAAGTAATGAATTACCGCTTTTAAAATATAGATTTTCAGTGGCTGTGGTGGTAGAGGATAAAATTATTTTTAATTGTGTAATACATACTTGTTATAATTGCAAATATTATCGCACACTCATACCACCATGCAAACACACACACACACACACACTTCGTTCTGATATCCGCTTAATCATGACTAAGGAGTCCGACTTGGATCGTGTTCTTTCAATTGCAGCCGTTTAATACTAATTGGAAGTGGAAATAATTATCTTGGACCGTGGATAAAAAGGAAAAGTAAGGCAATAGCAACAAGTTCTCTTTACATAATGAAAATGAGCTTTCTCTATCCCCCGCCCGTTGTAAATGAGTAGACAAGAAAATGGTTGACAGCAGTTAATGGCATGTGATGCAGGTGAAGGTGATGTCAGTTTGAAAATATTGGCAATTTATTAAGATAGATTTGTATCTAAACTGGTAGGGACTGTTAACTTGTTTTATCGAAATGAACTGAGTGGGTGATAACTTGTTAAATATGATTTTCCTTTACACAAATATTGACGATTATGAAACTTCCATTGTCTTCAAGCCAATTGGACAATTGAGCATAATTAAATTTTTGAAAATCTTATTTTGGAACTATAGTATCCAAAAGGCAACATGTGTGTGCGTGTGTGTGTCTGTGTTTGTGTGTGTGGTTAAGTATGTGTGTAATATTATGAAACAGTGCTGCATTACTAAAAGTGGACATTATAAAAACAACAAGGCACTGTTATTTCTACCATATAATTTATTGTGGGATAAAAGGGACACTGTCATATTGTATTGTTTTTACTCGAGCATGTATTAGGTTGCATCATCAAGATGTTATTAATGGCAATCCCTTGAATGTCCTATTGGATTACAGTATAAACAATATATGATTGGTCCAATAGGCAATCCCTTTAAGGTCATATTGGATTACAGTAAAAACAATATATGATTGGTCTAATAGGCAATCCCTTGAAGGTCATATTGGATTACAGTAAAAACAATATATGATTGGTCTAATAGGCAATCCCTTGAAGGTCATATTGGATTACAGTAAAAACAATATATGATTGGTCAAATAGGCAATCCATGAAGGTCCTATTGGATTACAGTATAAACAAGATATGATTGGTCCAAGAGGTCAAACTGTCTTCCTATGTGAAAGAAAACGTTAAAATAAGTTATGTTGATTAATCTTGTAATTCATTAACATACCCACTAATAAAGTTTTACATCTCTACTACTGTCACGTAATTACCACTTGATTCCAAAGGCAAGTCAGATCCCGGTCTGTATTGGTCAATTGGTTCAATCTGGATGACCATCGGTAGAACAGTCCAATATAGGGCGGGCACATAGCCAATTTACAATATTGCCAAACAGCTCTAGTATTTTACAATGTTCACTGAGATCAGACCGATTTGAGCAGTTGTCGGTGCTGTCGAATTTCATGGTATGCACACATTTAACAAATATTTGAATTGTATGGGTTGCCTTCATAATTGAATGTCCTAAACTTTTTAGTCTTGACATCTTTTAATTTTTTGGATGGATATGAGAGCGCAAAAAAAAAATTATAAAAAGGAAAACAAAATCACATTTCCAACTGAGTAATATTTTGTGTACTAACTGACCAAATATAATTAATAAATAGACATATAGAATAATATTGGGCCGATCAAATGACACAAAATGGTGCTTAACATAGTAGTTTATAGAGAAGTGTCAAATACTTCTTGAAAACATATGGAAACCCTTGCACATTTTTGAAAAATATTCTAAAACCTCTTCAGAGATGTACAAACCACATACTTAACAAAGTATACATTTGCAAAGTTCATAATATAGCCTGACCGCTAATATCTGTCATCATGTTGATTGCATCGAAAGCCACTTACGTTATCACCAAAGGTTGTTATTGTTGTGGTTTTAACGCCGTTTTTCAGCCCATGATATGCTATATATGGCATCCACTATATCTTCTGGAGGAAGAACTCGGGAAAATAATTATATTTATAATATAGTGTTACAAATTTTCAAAGTAATACCTTGAATGCTCAGCAAAATGCTGACAGATGGCGTTTATCTCAGACAATTGACAATTTGCCATGTTTGCTCACATGGTAAGGTTAGCACAGGTTAATAATAATGCGACAGTCATAACACAACATAAACAAATGTGTCGAAATGTCCATACATTTAGGTATAGTGTATCATCTTCATTAATCTTGCAGATCCTGTAGAAAAAGTGGAAATCCAGCTCTTATCTCTCATGACGGGTCGCAAAATGCTCACTGAAACCCAAATCTTGCAAAACAGTGAAATCGAGGAAGGGGATTATGAAGTTACATGCACAGCTGAAGGCAGTAATCCTAAACCACAAATGACTCTACATTTCAGGAATGGTTCGCAATCTGTTGAACCTAATGTGGAGAAATCTTTTGTAGGCAATAGGCCGTTTCACAAAGGAAAGTTTAGAAAAGTGATGACTTTGAGTGCAGATAATGATGATGTGCAGACAATCGAGTGTTCGGGGGGAATCCCAAGAAAACAGTTCCCAGAGAAATATGCAGGGTTTAGACTAAAGGTCTTCGCAGGTATGTTTGTAAACTGTCCATACTAATGCAAAAGAGACAAAAAAATGCGATATGCTATTAACAAAATTATATTTGAAAACATTATTTGCGACTTCTTTCATTTTTTAGAAACAGTTTTATTTTCTCCAAGAAAACCTAACTATTATGAAAAGTTCCCAAAACATACTTTAAGGTTGCTCAGACTGATTTCTGTAATGTTACAGACTCTGAAATGGATATGTTTACCTGATAAATGAAAATGGAGCAGAAGAAATCTAGACTTATTGCAAATAGAGTCCAGAGTGAACTCAACGTAACTCGGTATTTTCAATCTGCCCCTACATTATCATGGTTGAGAGCATTGTACTTTTGTATCAGAATCTTTATATTGACAATTCGTCATATCTTTGGCTGTATCTGTACGACCTTTATTGAGATAAGCTGAAGTAGGGAATGAAGTTTGCTGACGAATGATCTAAAGCTCTTTGGAAGGGTTTATATTACCAAAGCTTTCAGAGAAACAATTTACCTTGACAGTTATACAACTTTATTTTGCTCTATATCATACATATTATGCTGATGTACATAAAATCCCTTTAGTACATACATGCAATTTCATACTTGTCACATTTGATGTTAAATTTTGTCTTAAATTCAGTGTTGCTTTTTTGCACTTCATGCATTGGGTTTGTCATTAAAGCAAACTTTTACTGAGACAAAAAATGTCACTTTTCAGTTATCACTCTTTAACACTCAAAATGAGCAAACATAAAATGAATGGAACGATGGAAGAAAGTGGGATACTTGCAAAACCTGTATGCAGTTCTGAGACCATTAGTGAACAATGACAAGATAGATTAAATGACAGTGTAAATTAGAAGCAGATTTGGTAAAATTGTATGTTTCAGAGTCTGTTAATCAGTTTAAGTCAAAATGGTTCATGGTAAAGAGATTCTGTCTTCAGATAGATCAACAGCAATGTTAGCGGGTGTAGCGAAGTTTCCAGAATCATAATAAATGTTTAAATGGTGGTGGTTACCTTGAAAAGTTATTGTAATGTTCATTTTGTTTAAAAACATGGTTTTTTCTGAGAAGACGAAAAAAGTGTAAAATGTCTACTGCTGTACATAATCAGATGCAGTGACATACAAGGCCCAGTGTTAATAGTTTTGAATGACACATGATGGAACATTTGCAATTGAAATGCAAGATTCACATAACCTTGGATTTAAGATACACTACTGTAAAGAAAACATAAATTGGTAAAATGTATTATTCGTATATCAATCCCCATATCACAGTATTAATTTTCTCCCATGTACTGTCAATTGAGTACCATCATAACAATTATTGGCAGCTTAAATGGGGGTCGCAAACGCTTGGAGAATTATCAAAATATCTACAGAACGTGGTTGGCATTATATCAGGCTTGAAAACAAAATTTTAATATGATTGGGAAGGCAGATGAAATTTCAGTTCATGTTTTACTAACATAGTAATTATAGGATTTTGTGACTTTCTGTTCAATACTGGCCTCACACAGACCCTGATCTGTTGTCACACAGTGTGTCAAAACTTTATTCTCATTTTTGCTAGTCATCGATCAACCTCATTGCACATTGACTTTTGACAATAGTCTAGCTGAAACTGTTTTGAATAAATGACTTGTTTATGAAGCGGTACTGCTCACACTATGCAGACGTACTTGACCAATCATGGAGGTTGATTTGTGACCTGATAGATATTCATCATAATGTTTAAATGGCTCCACTCGAAAGAAAAACCGTCTAGATGGATGAAATTGGTGAAAGGTGCACATAACTGTCAAATATTTTCTTACATAAATTTGGCAAGGAAGTTAATTTGATCTTATCTTATCTCTGCATCCAATTGTGTCAGTTTTGACACACAACCTTTGGCTTGTGAAGATTATCTAAATACAGTGTTGACACACAACCTATGGCTTGTGAAGATTATCTAAATACAGTGTTGACACACAACCTATGCCTTGTGAAGATTATCTACATACAGTGTTGACACACAACCTATGGCTTGTGAAGATTATCTACATACAGTGTTGACACACAACCTATGGCTTGTGAAGATTATATACATACAGTGTTGACACACAACCTCTGGCTTGTGAAGATTATCTACATACAGTGTTGACACACAACCTATGTTTTGTGAAGATTATCTACATACAGTGTTGACACACAACCTAAGGCTTGTGAAAATTATCTACATACAGTGTTGACACACAACCTATGGCTTGTGAAGATTATCTAAATACAGTGTTGACACACATCCTACAGCTTGTGAAGCTTATCTAAATACAGTGTTGACACACATTATATGGCTTGTGAAGATTATTTAAATACATTGTTGACACACAACCTATGGCTTGTGAAGATTATCTACATACAGTGTTGACACACAGCCTAGGGCTTGTGAAGATTATCTAAATACAGTGTTGACACACAACCTATGGCTTGTGAAGATTATCTACATACAGTGTTGACACACAACCTATGGCTTGTGAAGATTATATAAATACAGTGTTGACACAACCTATGGCTTGTGAAGATTATATAAATACAGTGTTGACATACAACCTATGGCTTGTGAAGATCATCTACATACAGTGTTGACATACAACCTATGGCTTGTGAAGATCATCTACATACAGTGTTGTCATACAACCTTTGGCTTGTGAAGATTATCTAAATACAGTGTTGACACAACCTATGGCTTGTGAAGATTATATAAATACAGTGTTGACATACAACCTATGGGTTGTGAAGATTATATAAATACAGTGTTGACACAACCTATGGCTTGTGAAGATTATATAAATACAGTGTTGACATACAACCTATGGCTTGTGAAGATTATATAAATACAGTGTTGACATACAACCTATGGCTTGTGAAGATCATCTACATACAGTGTTGACATACAACCTTTGGCTTGTGAAGATTATCTAAATACAGTGTTGACACAACACATGGCTTGTGAAGATTATATAAATACAGTGTTGACATACAACCTATGGCTAGTGAAGATTATCTAAATACAGTGTTGACACACAACCTATGGCTTGTGAAGATTATATAAATACAGTGTTGACAAAACCTATGGCTTGTGAAGATTATATAAATACAGTGTTGACATACAACCTATGGCTTGTGAAGATCATCTACATACAGTGTTGACATACAACCTTTGGCTTGTGAAGATTATCTAAATACAGTGTTGACACAACCTATGGCTTGTGAAGATTATATAAATACAGTGTTGACATACAACCTATGGCTTGTGAAGATTATATAAATACAGTGTTGACATACAACCTATGGCTTGTGAAGATTATATAAATACAGTGTTGACATACAACCTATGGCTTGTGAAGATTATATAAGTACAGTGTTGACGTACAACCTATGGCTTGTGAAGATCATCTAAATACAGTGTTGACATACAACCTATGGCTTGTGAAGATTATATAAATACAGTGTTGAAATACAACCTATGGGTTGTGAAGATTATATAAATACAGTGTTGACACAAACTATGGCTTGTGAAGATTATATAAAATACAGTGTTGACATACAACCTATGGCTAGTGAAGATTATCTAAATACAGTGTTGACACACAACCTATGGCTTGTGAAGATTATATAAATACAGTGTTGACAAAACCTATGGCTTGTGAAGATTATATAAATACAGTGTTGACATACAACCTATGGCTTGTGAAGATTATCTAAATACAGTGTTGACACACAACCTATGGCTTGTGAAGATTATCTATATGCATATGGACCATGGTTATACATAGATATAAAAGAGCGAAAATTTGAACATCCATTTTTATATTGGCACAACTTGATGGTCACTGCATGAGATTAAAGTAAAACATGTGTGTAGCAGCCAAGTTATTTAATAAATACTCTCCAAATTCATACCTTATATACAGCTGTTTGGATCCAGTCTTGGTTGTATGAGGGGTAGTAAGCATAAGCTATATCGGTTACCCTTTCAGAGTGTGGCCTCAGCCTTTATACAAAACACATTCAGTCGGTTCACTTGAAAGAAATACAAGGGTCGTCTTTCCCATTTCGAATTCAAAACTTTTTGCATTAATATTACCACAAATTTGTTAGTATATCTTGGTTCAGTTCGTTGTCTAAGCATATCCCTGTCTTTCTGCCACTTTTAGTGGTTCCTGAAGTGGAATGTGACAATGTCTCTGCACTAGTCAATTATCGGAAAACAGAACTGACATGCAGACTCCACGGTAGTCGTGCCTTGGACTGTAAACGCATCAAATGGGTCGATTGCTCTAAGAAATTTATAATTTATCCAGGAAACAAAACCCGGGATACCAGCTATGGTAATGTTATGGCACATTGTAATGTAAGTATGCAAGACTGAGTATGCCACAGCATTGTTATCCAAACATAAAAACGCCAATTACATACACTATTCTTTCTTTACAAATACGACATTTAGACTGGCTCAGACAGGAAAATGAGGTTTAGCCGTCATGTGTGATATTATTTGCTATGGCATTGAGTTTTCAAGTTTTGTCCATGATTGTAGGATGGGTGCGTAATTTTGGAAACAAAGTATAATATCGCTATACTTAGTATATGCTTGTACGGTAGATTCTAATTTCAGATAATATCATCATGTTGACACGACCTCATAACTTTAATAGATTTCTAATTTAACATATCAAATGGAATCATTCTTTAAGCTGTGTTCAGTTATATTTTGGGGGATTCATTTATTCATTGGAATTGCAAAATTGGTTATTGATTTATGGAATAACACATGACTTTGGGATTATTATAAATCTTTTCTAGGTCATTCTGAATTATATCATTGTGATGCATCAAGACTGTGGCACATTAGCGAATTCTAGGCTACTGACACATTCATTAATGGAATTTATTCAAAACACGTTATTTTTAGACTTGTGATATAACTTTTAGAATCATTTGGGGCTTAATTTATAAACTGTTTGTTACATTCTTTTAAATTTCAATCCCTTTTCTTGATAAATACATTATTTGTTGGTTTCGCTTTGTTGAATTACTTAGATTAAGTCCATTGCGCCGTAATACATGTGGCATTTATTATTAGCCTAAGAAAATCAATAATTAAGCATAACGACTTTGATCTAATTGCAGACTTGTTAGATACACAAACTTCCCCATCCTAGCCATGCTATGTTCGAATAAAACTATACTATCTGGTTTCTGCGAATATTTTTGTAGCTTCTGAACGAATATAATTATATATATTATATATTATATATAATTATATATATATATATACTCTGCTACGAACCTGTAGTTTAAGTTTCTGTGTTTCTTTGTGTTAAAGAATGGATTATGTATAAATCTTTTTATTTCATTTTTATTTCATTAAATGTAATTATTTATAAGAATATATTAACATCAGCCTAATATGTTGTTAAAAACATTGTGTTTATTAGAGTCGTAAATGTTAGCACGTGTTGTGTGTGTTGGCATATTCATTACAAGTAAACATTCAGGAATAGCTGTAAAAACGATTGGCTGATACTTGTTCAAGATTTCCTAATGTCCTGATGTATTACGAAATTGCATGCGTCCTCTGTGCACGTGTAATTCAAACAACGTATTAGCTTCGTTTATATGTTGAGGTATTTTTTTATGCCGTTCATAGTCATTCAAAGTCGTAGAGTCATTCACAGTCAGAGTCGGAGTTACACAACTTATATTACTTTTAAAAAATGATCAAAAATTTAAATTCATATAAATCTTCTAACTAACAATTAAATTAGTAAATCAATTAAATTAAATTATATGCATAAGTATGAATCACTGAATGAAAGGAGAAGGTGAGGCTGATAATAATGAATGAAAGAGTTTATATGCATATATATTTGCTTTTGTTTTAGAAAACGTGGAAAAATTTGACTTATTGGCTATCCTAACCAATACACTTTTATAGCAACACACACGATAGCACAATACACATAGCATACACAGGACATAGGAAAGACCCTTAGCCAACGTCACTAAAATACAAACAATAAGAACGACCCTGATAAGGTAAATGAAACCTTATCGGAAGAGTGAGCCTTTATATACACTAGGAAAAATACCCCATCAAACATTTATTTAAATTACATTTTTTAGTCAAAATTCTTTTATAATAAACACATAGCAACTCATCATGGGGCATACAAAAACACATAAAATATCTTTTAGCTATTCTTTTCGGTTAAGTAGGGTGGAAGGAGGGCATCTGTCTGGTGCCCCCCAAAACAAAATTACTTCAAAAAGGTATTTTTGTGCTAGAAGTTGTCTCTTCGTATGTCTACGTAGAACAACATGTCTTGTTAGAGGAGATAATTTTCTTCGTTTTTCTGAATAATTATTTTTCTGGAGAACAATATTACTGGCTTCGATAAAGACATTTTCCGAAGATATTCTAAATTAAAACGGAAAAATACAAACTGTGCTTGACCGTGTAAATTCTGGATTTTTCTGTTAGCCTTCGTCTGACGTCATCATACGCCATTTTGGATCGGAACTGAACTTCAGACTGTTTGTTTAGAACGTCTTACAGGACTTGTGTTTATCTTTAGAACAAACAATTTCGATCATTTCCGTAAATCATAAGTCTTGTTTTAAATAATTATGTTTTTTCATGTTTCTAGGAAAATAAATTATTTTTGTTAAAATTTACAAAGCTTGTTATCTTCACTCTTTCCTTGTGTTACTTTGAACAGGCCGATACGTAACAGTATATATATATATATATAT
Source organism: Potamilus streckersoni (assembly GCA_016746295.1). Classification (NCBI taxonomy): domain Eukaryota; kingdom Metazoa; phylum Mollusca; class Bivalvia; order Unionida; family Unionidae; genus Potamilus; species Potamilus streckersoni. Next base: position 179,546 of record JAEAOA010001563.1, on the reverse strand, counting down.
ATATATATATATATATATATATATATATATATATATATATATATATATATATATATATAAACATACATACTAGCATAATCTATTATGAAAATATTTTAGTAAATGTAAAGTAAAACTTAAAAAAAGAAAATAAAATTGCTGGACCATTAAAAACTACTCGGCTTCACAAACATGTTCTACAAATTTAATTCCAGAGGGAATCACATGCTTATTTTATTGATAGAAATTATTAAACATGGAAAACCTTGACCCAACATTAGGCCCACACATCTTCCTACCTTTGTATTACAACTATTACACAGTTTGGCCATACTAGTGCCGTTCCAATGTTGGCAGTTGAGGAATTGTGCGACATTGACCCGAGATGGTATACTTAATGCATATCATGTGACTCTCTGCCAACATTGGCGCAGTTTAGATGTGATATAGGAGTAATAACTTTTCTGCAAATATTTTTGCTGCACATAATCCGGAAACTTTACATTTGAAATGGTGATACAAATATATTGCAGAGATGAATGTCAAGACAAAAAACATTTGCTGCAGATATTCTTTAAATGCCTGTTGCAAATATTTAGCAAATACACAGCAAATATTCTAGAGACATTGCAGTCAGTCACATTTTACCCTATTTTAACTGTTCTACAGAACTCAGCTGCAAGTAATCTCAAGATATTCTGTAACAGCTGTTCTGAACACATTACGCAATGTACAGATTCGATTCCATAAAGTCTCCACATAAACGGACAGGATAGACAATCATGCCCTCGAGCAAAGGTCGTCGGCATCATAATGTGTGTACATGTAAAGGACTGAAGAAGCCATGATTTCTTCAGTACGTGGCATTATCTAATTAGTATGTAAATATATGTAATGGGCTGGACAAGCAATCGTGACCTCCAGTACAGTTCTTGTACTTCGTAATGTGTATAAATGTAAATAGCGGTAAGTTCTATTTAACAAAACATTTCAGACTTTCATTTTTACACATCAGTTTGTGAAATGATTCCAATATATTTAAGATTCTCACCTTGCTTTATGTCCGTTGCAAGTCCGTAACACTCTGCTTTTCATGGTATGAAGATTTCATATTAACATAATAATGCTGATCCAACATCAATTATTCCTAACAATGGAAAATCTTCTTACAAATCGAACACTGCTCAATGTATTTAGAATAAAATCGTCCTAGAAAAATGGGGCGTGTCATTTAGATTTAGGAAGATTATGCAGATTGGCCGTAAAGTAAAACCACAGTTACCAGAAATGGAGAAATATGTAAACAATTTGATCTCAGAATGCCGCTAATTAGAATTTAACATTGACAGAAAGTATTCTGGCATAAGGCATTGGGTAAATAATTACTTTCCATCAAGTATGGATGAATATACAAACGTTTCTTATCATAACCATTCTAAAAAAAAAATGTTCAACAAAATGTATCCCACTGTAGGATTTTGTTTCTTGTCCAACTGTTGTATTTGCATTAAAGATTTTAATATGGCAGATGTCAATCACATGAGCGTCTTGGGCCCATTTGAGTCTCATATTACTGGAAATAATAATTATAACTAATACTTGGCATCGTCAAATTAGGACGAGTGAAAAATATCAAGATCTGAAACTGAAATAAGACAAAAATGTGATAACCATAAAAATGTTGTTTTTTTTTTGTTCCAATAATACTAACATGTTTTTGGTTGTTTGTTTTTTTTCTTTCAAAACGTATCAACTCTGCAAAATCTGTCCTCCATCATGTACGGCATTCTGAGTAATTTGTTTTGAAAGTATTTATAAGCTCCGTTAGCAATATAAATTTGTTTCCTAATTCAATTACCATTTTGCATATGTCAGTAAATGAATGCTGTCTCTAGATTATATTGTCAAGAGTGAATCCTAATCCTGTGTATATGTGTGAGAGAAAGAAAGACAGAGAGACGGAGAAGAACACAATAATATACCATGGTTCACAAAAGAGAGCAAGCTTGGTCAAACCTAGATTATGATAATGCATCTTCATCGGAATTTAACCAGGATTAAAATTTTGCCAATGAACTTTTTTCATGTCCAATAATTTTTCACCATCCAGCAATGATTCATTTTCTCTGATTTTATTTTTTAAACTATTTTTGGAGCTCGACTTAAATTACAAAATTAAAGACATGGTAAAACAACTTAATCGGTAATTGTTACAGTTGGTTTAATCTCCTTATTTTCTTTTTTATAATGTTATATTTATTTTTGTGTTGTAGTCTGTTACTCATGACAACGGAACAACAACAGTCACCACCACCTTGACGTTTGAGTTGGTTCAGGACATCCACTTTCGTTCCGCGTTTTATGTGGAATATCATGGTAGCCATGTACAGAGATATCCTGTGAAGCTCTACAAGAAAGGTGACAAGAAAGGTGACTTGTTCAATGATATTTATTATTGCCTTTTATATATATATATATATATATATATATATATATATATATATATATATATATATATATATATATATATATATTTGAACTATCTTTATGAACTTAATTCATTATTAAATTGGTTGTCCAGATTTTATTTTTTGCTATTTTTAATTCTTCAGTTATTTGTGTTCATTTGACGGTTTTGATCCATCCATTATCTACGCTATCGTTTTCAGGGTAAAATACCATCTAATTGTGACATTTTGTACATGATAAAACTAGTGGTGTAGATATGTCTTTATTTATTCACAGTTTCAGTATTTTTAACGTTTTAATCTACTTGTTCATTCTTTATCCATCCATTACACTTTTATATCATAAGCATACCTTCAGAACCATCAAATGTATCCTGGTAACAATAGGCACACATACTAGACTAGTAGTTTAGATATTTCGTTTGATATTAAGTTTAATAAATATTTTAATATCATACATCTTCCCATCCAACCATTATCAACATATTTGTTTCTAGATAAAAAAAAGTAAATCTGATACACATAATTGACTAGTAGTTTCTATATACATAATTATTTCCATATTTTTCACGTTTCTGTCAATTTTTTATTCTACCAGCCGGCCATTATTCACACATTCACACTTTCATTCTGGAGAAAGGTTTCCTTCATAGCATTATTTACAGCTATGAACATCATTTCTATAAAATCACTCTTTCCCAGCAGACACTGTGGCTGGAGGTGACACGTCTTATAATTATTGGCAGTTGGTCAAGTATAAGGGAAGAATTAGATTAAAATTCTTGTTCATTTAGAAACCTTGGCGATTTAGAGATAACCTGCCTGACCAGCAACGGGTAAAATTCGAATCCTATCATTGAATTAGTAGTCTTCCTTGGCTACTACAGATTTTCCTTCGACTCTAAATAGCCTGCATGTGTTGATGTGATTTACAACACCCAGTGTTGTGATTCGTGTTATTATAATTACTTGGATTTGCCCGTTACAAGCAGGGCTCTCGATTGTAAATTTAGGGGATGGGCCTATAGTCAAAGAGACTTGTAGGGCATATGAGTCTACAAATCGCTAAAACAATTATTTTGCTAATCTTTAAAAGCAGTGATAAGGGAGAACTTGTGCAAAATAGTTTAATTGGTGCATATAAAAATGTGCGGTGATCAGTTTTTATTTTACTATTAATACGTAAAGCACTTGCTGCGGTAAAATTTATGCAGCCCGTAGATGTCATTTTTGGTAGATAACTGTTTAAAAATATGGGTAATTTCGCCTAATATGAATGCTTGTTAAGCTAAATTTGATTAGTACACTGAACCCTGGAACAAACATTACTTCATGGCTCTAATCTTCCATTCATCAAGGAAGTTTTACAAATGTTTGTTTGAAATGGTTGGCTCCCAAGATGTTTGATCTATAGTTTGATCTAAAGAAAACAATTCAAATCGAATGTGCTAGCTAATGATAGCAGTGTTGACAATAACTTTGAAAGTTATAAAGTATATCCGATCATCTGAGCTGGTAAGTATTGATGAAAATATCAATAAGTGAGTTTGATCCCGTAAAGTATGTTAAATACGATTTATATAAGTGCTGTATGGATACAAAGAGAATGCTTGTCATGTCCCTACTCATTTTAAAATTGAATTTAAAAATGGAGAATAACAAGCTAAACTAAAATACAGACAATCTAAACATAGAGTGTATTTTGCGTTTCTTTTCTCAAACATTTCAGCACAAAGCATTCATGCATCAAATATATATAACACTTTAAGGATTGTGATAAATGATAAACCGAATAAACAGAAAATGAAAAGGTGTCGATGCATATATTTATGTCCAAAAACAAACTGTCTGACCAAGCAGAATATGCCATTGATGGAAGTATATCACTAATACAATATTATGACAAATCGTTGTTGGAGAATATATATTCAAGAGGAAACAACTACGAGTAGCTATGGAACAGTACATAACAACCATGCTTAACAACCATACATAACAACCATACATAACAACCATACATACCAACCGTACATACCAACCATACATACCAACCGTACATAACAACCGTACATAACAACCATACACAACAAGCTGACTTATGCACTTAATACATCAGGGTATGAAAGACGGTTCTCCGAATAGAAAAGAATCAATTTTCATAAACATTATGGAAAACTTCAAGCCCAGAAACACTAACTTGGAGGAACATCTTTTGAGGATTTGGATTTAAATAGTGCCCAAGTAGATAGGGGGAGGGAGGGAGGGAAGGAAGGAGAGAGAGACAGAAACAGACAGACATACTTAGGTACATATTAAACTATGGCTGTTTATGGTCGTTACCCTCCATTCCATCACCTTGCATTATGAGACTATTTACAATCAAATTCACAGGCAGATATCACTAGTTTAAACTCAACTTAAAAGGCATAGATCATTGATTCACACTCAACTTCACAGTGCAACAAGATAACCGAGTTTGGGATTTTCGAATTATTAACAATACACCATTGATGGGAATTCAATACAATATTTAATGTTATATGAAAATATCAATTAAAGTGCGTGAATGGGTCCCAATATGGGACTAATCAACATTATTAGCACTATCTTATTGAAACAAATGCGATACCAAAACAAAGAAAGAACGATTCATGGTATATCACAAAACAGAAATATGACCTTCACAATGATAAAATACAAATGATATTTCGTTCAAAATAATGAGTTGATAGTTTTACTCAAAATAGCAAAAGAAATGATAGTTCGATCAAAATAACGAATTGATAATTTTACTCACAATAGTAAAATACTGGGTATTACAAAAAAACTACATTAGCCCACGGCCAAAATATTATATATCTGGAGCAATATCTATACTCTCTTAATTCTTTGCTACCAGTTCCACTGGCCAAACAAGCAAAGATTGGTAGTCACCGACCACCATTGGTTCCTGGGTTAGACAATCAGCGCCCACCATTTTGGTCTACAACGTCTCATCTCCCTCAACTCGACTAGCAACGTTGGAATATTCGAAGCACTCGAAAATAAACGCACAGCTTGGCTCGGCACTGCACACGCAACATACGTAGCTCTACAAAGCAGAAACACGTCTACACAACTGTATACACAGCCACAGCAAAGCTCAGCGCTGCAAACGCAGCATACACACAGCTCTACAGCACAGCACCAACACAGCTCTACAAAAACACCCACACTGTATCACCAACACCAACACAGCTCTAGACCAACACCCACACAGCACCAATACAGATCTAACTTACAATGCATATAAACGAATAAATTACATAACTCTACAGCTGGAGATATATAGGTCTCAAATTTTATTGATGTGGTACCTCTCAGATTAACATCACATGAGGTACCCCTTATTTCCAAAAGTTAAATGGCATTATGTATTTTTGTTGCCCCATATGTATGTGTGTGTGTGTGTGTGTGTGTGTGTGTGTGTGTGTGTGTGTGTGTGTGGTTACTAATTTAAGCATTATGTCATTTGTTTTACTTGATTCCAGGAAATCTTGCTGCCTGTTGTATGTATGCAGATCTTACAAGAGTCAATCCATTCAAAGCACATGGTCATCTGCTTCATGTTTTTGTACATGTAACCGACTATACAGGCAATCATGACTCCGAGTACAGGCTGTTGTTGTTGTTGTTGTGTTTAATGCCATTTTCAGCACAAGATAGGCTATACCTGATGGCCAGTATAAATGGAGAAGTAAGAACCCGGGTAAACCCCAGAAAGAACCAAAGACCAACGAGAGGCTATTAACAAGCTTTCACACGTACCCACAATGACCTAGGCCGAGATTGGAACCCACACAGACTGAAGTGAGACGGCAGTGATCCGTAGCTGTGAGCGCTTTTGACCACTCGGCCACTAAGGGTTACTTTAGTACAATTCATCTGTTTGATAGCGTGTATACATTTGACATATTAACTCACCTACCCTTAAGTCTGTTACAAGTATCTAATGCTTTATTATTTACATCTTTTCAAAACCCACTTGGCCATTTTTAAACAAACTTGGCGAAAAGCATCCTAACATAAAGAGCTTTCAAATTTTAACAAACAATGCCGAACCACCAAATAATGCCGATGAAGAAATAATGTTAGAAAAATATGTAAACAACTTTATCTCAAAATGCCACTAATTAGAATTTAACAAACATTGACATAAAACATCCTTGCATAAAATCATTGAATAAGTGATCACGTGGCATTACGTATGGATAAATACACAATATAATAATGAAGCCTTGAAACATTGGTTTCATGTCATAAGAAATATGTAGCACTCGAAAATGTTCAACAGAAATTTAGCCAATGTCGTATTTTCGGTCTTTGCTTAAAGATTTTAACATGGTAAATGTCAAGCAGATGTAGAAATTGCCTCCAGTCTTTTAGTCATGCATTGGCTATTATTCGATAAAAACAGGGTATGTCATTTGTTTTATTGTTAGAAATCGGAGAGTGAGATTAACGATCAGTGATAAATCACATGCTGTGTAAGATGATGAATCTGTGTAGAGAAGTTGAATCTGACCGAGTGCTGCATAGACCCCGATCTGTTGTCGCAGGTCCGAGTCTATGCAGTTTTCTAGGAATAATCGGTAGGACAAACAACATATATGCTAGCACATTTTGAGACAGAAGACAACCATCTATGTTGTTCGCAATTGGATTTGACTTATAAGAGAACATGCGGTACGTAAAATTTTGTCAAGAGTTCAATTTGTACAAACTATTCATGCGTCAATTCAAATTCAGATAGCATTATAAAATATTCAGGGTGCTGGGTAAATTAATTTCTTTTGTACGGATTTCAGTAAGTTCACCCCATTCTTTACCCCAAGAATATGGACAGAATGCAAAGTTCAAGACATACATCAACCCTTCAGTGGTGATTACTTTTGAATGATCATGTTCATTAGTTGTATGTGATGAAATGTGCAAACTTCATCATCCCATAATAATCTTACATAAAGTATCATTTAAACAGTTTATGTAATAACAAAACAAACTATTTAAAAATGCAATGTTTGTATTCTTTTTAATTTGATAAAATCTGCACATCATATTTTACTCGCTTGAAGTAATCCTTTCACAAGTTTTTCAGGAACATTCGTCAAGAGTTTCAAACCAATTTATTCTCAGAGACTCTTAGGTTTCTCAATTTCTTCAGTTTTTCCTCAATTTCCATATATGCAAGTAGCTAAACAGAATGGCAGAAAAAAGCGTGGAAAATATCTTCATTTAGTCTGGAAAAAATTAGCTAAATTCATTTTCCAAGCCATTTGAATTATTGCATTTTAGATGCAGCTATATATATTATTCATGACGACAATTTAAAACTACTGTAATTTGGGGTGAGAAAACCAATATCTTGTAATATTGAATACTACGGAGCATCATAAATCAATTTGGTAAGAACAAATTTAAAAGCAAACATTGTCTTCTTTGATTTAAATATAAATATATACCCTTATTTATAACCGCTATACATTGTCCTACAATTGATCTTTTTAGACGCACTATTTTCATCAAGAAAATTAAAGGGTTAGTTTTCAGCGTTTCCTTTATCGCTCTAGATTATTCAAGTATAATTTGAGTTTTAAAACTTGAGATTTGTATCATGTGCTTATTGGCAAATGATCAGACATACCGAACAACACAATTATTCTCTGTTACTTCAGATTGTTGATTACCTCAGCTGTAATATCTTAAATTCTTGCACAATTATCAAGATAACGTAGGTGTTTTAAAGACTGAATTTATTCTTAATTTGAGTCTGAATTATTTTCAATTAATGACTATTTTTTCTTCTGAATTTACAGAAGTGAGTGCAGCTATTTTAGTGAAGCCACTGGGTGTTCTCTGTACACTACTTGCCTTCTTTGTGCGAAGAATCAGCAGGGAGGTATAATCAGCAAAGATATATAGAAAATCGGAACCTCCAATTGTATGGGTAATGTAGCAATGACCATGACATTTCATAGAAGCCAAAAGAGAATTGAATGAAATACTGACACACTTTTATCAACATACTGAATTCAAACTGTACTTTCAGCGTCAAACGTTTCAAAAACAAAATCTTGTTTTTATATCAGATTCGAATGGGATATATTTTGCATTGATTTTTAATGGATTATGAAAGTATAGTACGTACAAAAATTATTAAACATGCTACCTTGTGAACGTTTATATATTCTGTGTCTAATTTAGTGACATCATTGTCTTTCTGTCAATTACGGAGTATAATTATTAGGGATATGAGGCTAATTTACACTCAACTTAACAGGAATAGTTCATCAATTCACACTTAACTTTACAAGCATTTATAAAAAAAAACTTCCTGACTAATTTAAGCATTATCTCATTTGTTTTACTTAATTCCAATAAGTCTTTCGCTGGCTTCATGTCAGCAGGTCTTAAAATAATCAAGTCATCCATAAGTACATGGTAGAATTTAACATTGACACCTTAGCCCGTTTGTGGAGATTAATTTATATTGCTTTTTATACCTAATGGACTTAGCACCTGAGTCAGTTTTGTCTTAGGAATAGTCTGACGTTCAGTTGTACAATGAAAGATCAGTATTCCGATTTTACAGTGTAGCCGAGAGGACTCAGCGGTAATTACACATACAGGAGAGCAAACTTTTTGGTTAATTTTCTGTATATTTTACCAAATCCCATTTCATTTTGTTTCTACAAACCAACTAGGTGTTATAAGTTGCCATAACGAAGATTCAATCATTTCCACATATTGTCCTGTATTGGTCGATCTAACGAAAAATGTAATTGTTTACTTCATTCATATGTGATTGATCTGTGAATGATATCAACTCCTTAAAAATGTTGTCCATATTTAGGGGCTATGATAGATAGGGCCTACTGTTTGCATGAAGTTCTCAGTAGGGCAACATAATGTAGACCTCGATGTATCAGGCCGTTGTCCCATACGTACACCTCCAAATCTCTGCTGCCCACAGATTGACGGGAGTTATATATCACTAAGCACCTTGTAATTTGTCAAATTGAAGGCATTGTAGACCGGACTGAATAATCCGTTTTAGCAACATGCCGGGATTCATGAGTTGGTAATTTCATGTGTCCTTAGGTGTGCGAGTTTCATACAATTATGTTGCAGTTTGATTAACAGAGCACTTTTCTATTTCCAGAGAAAATTTTCACTTAAATTCAATAATATGAAGAAATAAAATTTACCCAAACAAAACACTAAATATACATCGTCAAAGTGCTAGATCTTACAAGCACAACTGAAACAAGTCTCTCAATTGCAAGATTATAATAGTTCTGTACTTAACCGCGGGTCACAATTAGCATTTTCTAAACAAAGGTTATTACCTAATGGAACAACCTTCTTGAATGATCCTGATGTTTACAAAATAACACATAACCTGAATTATGTAAAATACACTAAGAAAACTCCAAACCTAGACCTAGAACCAAATAAAGATATTTACTTATAATAATAAAATAATAATTCTGATTTTAAACCCGTACATATAGAGAATAATTTAGCTAAGTATTAGTTGATTACACATAATAAAATTAAAAACTTCAGGTCAAGCAGAAATGAACTCAGTTTTGGAAAATGTCAAGTCCAATATACAATGTTACTTTACAGTAGCATGTAATGATATAAACGAAATTAAAATAAAACTAGCACACAAAGTAAATTAAAGGTACAAAACAATTGTTATAATAATTAGGTTCATTGAACTTTGGAAAGATATGTTTTTATTGATAAATTACAACATGAAAAGATGAACAGAAGTTTATATTTGCATGGGATTCTTTTTCACTTATTAGTTCGAATGTGTAACTACAGTTAGTAACAATGAGTAAATAAAAGCAATAGAGAGAAGATTTAAACAGATGAAAACTTCCATTTCACATTTCCTTATATGAGCTGGTGTTTTTTAGTAACGAGGAATATATAAAAGCAATAGAGAGAAGATTCAAACAAATGCAAACTTCCATTTCACTTTCCTTATATGAACTGGTGTATTGTTTCCATGGTGGATCTTGGCAATAAAAGCTAATAAATTTGTTAAATGCATGCAGTTATCTATATGCAATATATTTCATGGATTTAACCAAGAAATATGTGACTTACACTCTGCAAGGGAGAATTGTTGGTCAATCTGTTTCTACCAGAGGGAAGACAACCTGGCCTCTGCATATCCCTACCTTTATTGTGTATAATCCCTAACATATATCTAAACTAGAATCAGTCTCCTTTGATTTAACTTGATTTTGAATTCTATATAGGTAGTAAAACAACTACCGCTTCAATGTATTCCAGAATTTTCTCCAAGTTAATCGATGATGGGAATGACTTGTCTCATGTTACGCTCTTGAAATTTTTTCAAGAAGAAAAGTGTTTCAGCATAAAAAACTCTTCCAATATATCATATAAAATAATAAATTGTGGATGCATCTTCTAGGCATTTGTTTGTAGATTATACAAAATTTGAAATGGAAAGTTTTCAAATTCAAATATTTTCAAAAGAGGAATAGTTTCATTCCCAGTTTGAATGAACAATGAAACTCGAGTCATCTTTATTTAATTTTTCATGCTTACCTTGAAAGATGCTCGCTTTGGTATCAATCAGTCTGTTTGTAAATCCGTCCGTCTCTCTGACCTTATATTAAAGTTTCATATTTGCCTTTTGTTGGAATACTATTTTTCCCCACTCTTATTGGATTTGAATATAACTCCGGTGTTGCTAAATATGGAGGCCATGGCCAGGTACTTGTTATTGAAAGCTTTCTTAATTCTTTTTCAATTTGGAAAAAGGTATTTACTCATGCACAAATTACATGTTTGTCATGACACAGATGTGTGATAAGGAAGTGTAGCTTTGTTTTATGTTTATAGTTTATCATGTTCAATCTTGAATTCCATGAGCATTGAATTATGAGAATATTATAAGAAATAAAGAATGACATTACGATTTCTCTAACATTTCGAAATTCAGTGTAATTGTGGAATGTTTTCATAATTGGAAATTTCGCAAAATCCTGCAAAGCAAAGGTTTCCTCTGTAAAATTTTGTATTACCATAATTTATGTATCCTTATTTGTTTCGTTACTTATCATGCCTTATCAACTTGTAATCATTTACATTACTTTGATCACTTATCAAATTGTAAGCCTTTCCATGATTTTGATCACTTCTTACCTCTCAGTGTATCTTATGATTTTGCTTACACATTATAATTTCATAATATCTTTTTTCAGTCACTTGCTGTACTTTTGCAATAGGTCTCAGTTCCTCGTGTTTTATCCAAGTATATTTAAATAAATACATTCCATGAAATTAGTTTTGCTTTCTTTCTGTGACTCTACCATTTCTACTGTACTTGGACTTTGTGTGTGTGTGTGTGTGTGTGTGTGTGTGTGTGTGTGTGTGTGTGTGTGTGTGTGAGAGAGAGAGAGAGAGAGAGAGAGAGACAGAGAGAGACAGAGAGACAGAGAGAGAGACTTTAAGGAAACGTTTATCTATATAATTGTCACCGATTAGAAACAAATTTTTAATATCTCTCATTATAATCATAATCCATTTGCAAGGATTGCGTTGGATGGCTAATACTAAAATGCAAGATGCCAACCTTGGTGTTTTCGGAAGAGAGCGACGTCTTACTGTATGACCCAGTGTTGTTTGGTGCTTGTTGCAAATTGCGATCTTGCAAATACGGGACAAAGTTTGAATATGCTCTTTTATTTTTGTTAGTGTATACCGACACTGCTGTACAGCTTGACAGTGTCATAGCTCTTTTTGTCAGTGTATACCGTCACTGCTTTACAGCTTGACAGTGTCATAGCTCTTTTTGTCAGTGTATACCGTCACTGCTGTACAGCTTTGACAGTGTAATAGCTTTTTTGTTAGTGTATACCAACACTGCTGTACAGCTTGACAGTGTAATAGTTTTAGCTGATACAATCCAATCCTGGCATAATGAAACAAGTGCATTCTCAAAGTCCCTTGTTATATATGTATCAGTTGGACGTTGATGGATTAGGTCTCTTAGCAAAACAAATCTAATCACTTTCAGCACTAGATTAAACTGATTCATTTCATTACATAACTACCTTGTGCACTTTCAGCACTAGATTTAACTGATTCATTTCATTACATAACTACATTGTGCACTTTCAGCACTAGAGTAAACTGATTCATTTCATTACATAACTACCTGTGCACTTTCAGCACTAGATTTAACTGATTCATTTCATTACATAACTAAATTGTGCACTTTCAACACTAGAGTAAACTGATTCATTTCATTACATAACTACCTTGTGCACTTTCAGCACTAGAGTAAACTGATTCATTTCATTACATAACTACCTTGTGCACTTTCAGCACTAGAGTAAACTGATTCATTTCATTACATAACTACCTTGTACACCTTCAGCACTAGAGTAAACTGATTCATTTCATTACATAACTACTTTGTACACTTTCAGCACTAGATTAAACTGATTCATTTCATTACATAACTACATTGTGCACTTTCAGCACTAGAGTAAACTGATTCATTTCATTACATAACTACCTTGTACACTTTCAGCACTAGAGTAAACTGATTCATTTCATTACATAACTACCTTGTGCACTTTCAGCACTAGATTAAACAGATTCATTTCATTACATAACTACCTTGTACACTTTCAGCACTAGAGTAAACTGATTCATTTCATTACATAACTACCTTGTGCACTTTCAGCACTAGATTAAACTGATTCATTTCATTACATAACTACCTTGTACACTTTAAGCACTAGATTAAACTGATTCATTTCATTACATAACTACCTTGTACACTTTCAGCACTAGAGTAAACTGATTCATTTCATTACATAACTACTTTTTACACTTTCAGCACTAGATTAAACTGATTAATTTCATTACATAACTACCTTGTGCACTTTCAGCACTAGAGTAAACTGATTCATTTCATTACATAACTACTTTGTACACTTTCAGCACTAGAGTAAACTGATTCATTTCATTACATAACTACCTTGTGCTCTTTCAGCACTAGATTAAACTGATTCATTTCATTACATAACTACCTTGTACACTTTAAGCACTAGATTAAACTGATTTATTTCATTACATAACTACCTTGTACACTTTCAGCACTAGAGTAAACTGATTCATTTCATTACATAACTACATTGTGCACTTTCAGCACTAGATTAAACAGATTCATTTCATTACATAACTACCTTGTACACTTTCAGCACTAGATTAAACTGATTCATTTCATTACATAACTACCTTGTACACTTTCCGCACTAGAGTAAACTGATTCATTTCATTACATAACTACTTTTTACACTTTCAGCACTAGATTAAACTGGTTCATTTCATTACATAACTACCTTGTGCACTTTCAGCACTAGAGTAAACTGATTCTTTTCATTACATAACTACCTTGTACACTTTCAGCACTAGAGTAAACTGATTCATTTCATTACATAACTACCTTGTGCACTTTCAGCACTAGATTAAACTGATTCATTTCATTACATAACTACCTTGTACACTTTCAGCACTAGATTAAACTGATGCATTTCATTACATAACTACCTTATACACTTTCAGCACTAGAGTAAACTGATTCGTTTCATTACATAACTACCTTGTACACTTTCAGCACTAGATTAAACTGATTCATTTCATTACATAACTACATTGTGCACTTTCAGCACTAGATTAAACTGATTCATATCATTACATAACTACCTTGTACACTTTCAGCACTAGATTAAACTGATTAATTTCATTACATAACTACATTGTGCACTTTCAGCACTAGAGTAAACTGATTCATTTCATTACATAACTACCTTGTACACTTTCAGCACTAGAGTAAACTGATTCATTTCATTACATTACTACATTGTGCACTTTCAGCACTAGAGTAAACTGATTCATTTCATTACATAACTACCTTGTACACTTTCAGCACTAGAGTAAACTGATTCATTTCATTACATAACTACTTTTTACACTTTCAGCACTAGATTAAACTGATTCATTTCATTACATAACTACCTTGTGCACTTTCAGCACTAAAGTAAACTGATTCATTTCATTAAATAACTACCTTGTGCACTTTCAGCACTAGATTAAACTGATTCATTTCATTACATAACTACCTTGTACACTTTCAGCACTAGAGTAAACTGATTCATTTCATTACATAACTACCTTGTGCACTTTCAGCACTAGATTAAACTGATTCATTTCATTACATAACTACCTTGTACACTTTCAGCACTAGAGTAAACTGATTCATTTCATTACATAACTACTTTTTACACTTTCAGCACTAGATTAAACTGATTCATTGCATTACATAACTATCTTGTGCACTTTCAGCACTTGAGTAAACTGATTCATTTCATTACATAACTACCTTGTGCACTTTCAGCACTAGAGTAAACTGATTCATTTCATTACATAACTACCTTGTGCACTTTCAGCACTAGATTAAACTGATTCATTTCATTACATAACTACCTTGTACACTTTCAGCACTAGATTAAACTGATTCATTTCATTACATAACTACCTTGTACACTTTCAGCACTAGAGTAAACTGATTCATTTCATTACATAACTACCTTGTGCACGTTCAGCACTAGATTACACTGATTCATTTCATTACATAACTACCTTGTACATTTTCAGCACTAGATGAAACTGATTCATTTCATTACATAACTACCTTGTACACTTTCAGCACTAGAGTAAACTGATTCATTTCATTACATAACTACATTGTGCACTTTCAGCACTAGATTAAACTGATTCATTTCATTACATAACTTCCTTTTGCACTTTCAGCACTAGATTAAACTGATTCATTTCATTACATAACTACCTTGTGCACTTTCAGCACTAGATTAAACTGATGCATTTCATTACATAACTACCTTGTACACTTTCAGCACTAGAGTAAACTGATTCATTTCATTACATAACTACCTTCTACACTTTCAGCACTAGATTAAACTGATTCATTTCATTACATAACTACATTGTACACTTTCAGCACTAGATTAAACTGATTCATTTCATTACATAACTACCTTGTACACTTTCAGCACTAGATTAAACTGATTAATTTCATTACATAACTACATTGTACACTTTCAGCACTAGAGTAAACTGATTCATTTCATTACATAACTACCTTGTACACTTTCAGCACTAGAGTAAACTGATTCATTTCATTACATAACTACATTGTGCACTTTCAGCACTAGAGTAAACTGATTCATTTCATTACATAACTACCTTGTGCACTTTCAGCACTAGAGTAAACTGATTCATTTCATTACATAACTACCTTGTACACTTTTAGCACTAGAGTAAACTGATTCATTTCATTACATAACTACATTGTGCACTTTCAGCACTAGATTAAACTGATTCATTTCATTACATAACTTCCTTTTGCACTTTCAGCACTAGATTAAACTGATTCATTTCATTACATAACTACCTTGTGCACTTTCAGCACTAGAGTAAACTGATTCATTTCATTAGATAACTACCTTGTACACTTTCAGCACTAGAGTAAACTGATTCATTTCATTACATAACTACCTTGTGCACTTTCAGCACTAGATTAAACTGATTCATTTCATTACATAACTACCTTGTGCACTTTCAGCACTAGAGTAAACTGATTCATTTCATTACATAACTACCCTGTGCACTTTCAGCACTAGAGTAAACTGATTCATTTCATACCTTGTGCACTTTCAGCACTAGAGTATACTGATTCATTTCATTACATAACTACCTTGTGCACTTTCAGCACTAGATTAAACTGATTCATTTCATTACATATCTACCTTGACACTTTCCTACTAGATTAAACTTATTAATTTTATTACATAACTACCTTGTACACTTTCAGCACTAGATTAAACTGATTCATTTCTTTACATAACTACCTTGTACACTTTCAGCACTAGAGTAAACTGATTCATTTCATTACATAACTACATTGTGCACTTTCAGCACTAGATTAAACTGATTCATTTCATTACATAACTACCTTGTACACTTTCAGCACTAGAGTAAACTGATTCATTTCATAACATAACTACCTTGTGCACTTTCAGTACTAGAGTAAAGTGATTCATTTCATTAGATAACTACCTTGTACACTTTCTTTACTAGATTAAACTTATTCATTTCATTACATAACTTTCTTGTACACTTTCAGTACTAGATTAAACTTATTCATTCAATAAATATCTACCTTGTACACTTTCATTACTAGATTAAACTGATTCATTTCAATAAAGATCTACGTTGTACACTTTCATTACTAGATTAAACTGATTCATTTTATTACATAACTACCTTGTACACTTTCAGTACTAGATTAAACTTATTCATTTCATTACATAACTACCTTGTACACTTTCAGTACTAGATTAAACTTATTCATTTCAGTAAAGATCTACATTGTACACTTTCAGTACTAGATTAAACTGAATAATTTCAATAAAGATCTACATTGTACACATTCAGTACTAGATTAAACTGTTTCATTTTATTACATAACTACCTTGACACGTTCCTACTAGAATAAACTTATTAATTTTATTACATAACTACCTTGTACACTTTCAGTACTAGAGTAAACAGATTCATTTCATTACATAACTTCCTTGACACTTTCAGTACTAGATTAAACTTATTCATTCAATAAAGCTCTACCTTGTACACTTTCAGTACTAGATTAAACTTATTCATTCAATAAAGATCTACCTTGTACACTTTCTGTACTAGATTAAACTGATTCATTTCAATAAAGAGCTACCTTGTACACTTTCAGTACTAGATTAAACTGATTCATTTCATTACATAACTACCTTGACACTTTCAGTACTAGATTAAACTTATTTATTTCATTACATAACTACCTTGTACACTTTCTTTACTAGATTAAACTTATTAGTTTCATTGCATCACTGCCTTGTACACTTTCAGTACTAGATTAAACTGATTCATTTCAATAAAGCTATACCTTGTACACTTTCAGTACTAGATTAAACTGATTCATTCAATAAAGATCTACCTAATGCACTTTCAGTACTAGATTAAACTTATTCATTCAATAAAGATCTACCTTGTACACTTTCAGTACTAGATTAAACTGATTCATTCAGTAGCGATCTACATAATGCGCACATTTTGTAACTTTTCTTTAGGATGATTATAAACTCAACTTTTCTAAACTTCCAGTTTTACCTAATTTCTCATAAAAAACTGCCACTTACAAAATTGTGGCAGATATGTGGTTTGTTTTTCAAATCATTTAAAGAAACTATATCTTGGAGGTATTGTAAATCATATCCTTCAACCTGGTGACCTTAAAATAGTTTCTTTATTGGATAAAATACAAGACTTGCACAAAAGTAGGTCAAGGTGTATTGCCTATCACTCCAGTTATGAAACATAACGCGTTATTTATCTGAGCCACTGTGATTTGACCTTCTTTACAATTTCAAATGCATTCCTTGTAAAAAGTGTGGCAACTGTATATTACCTAGAACAAAGTTAACAAGCACAAATCATCACTTTCAGGAGTTCCGATAACAATTTAACCACAAAATGTCCATATGTCTTTTTCAAGTGTGCAAGCGTTCTACAAAACGTAGATATGGCTGTCGGTCCCTAAAAAGGTTTCCATTTAGGGAGGGAATCTTTGAGTTGCAGTGAAAATTAGTAACATCAGGGTTCGATGCACCTATTAGCACTCTTAAATGACTGACTAGTTAAGTTAAACGTCGCCGACCAACATTTGAAATAAAAGTATATTATACATGATCCCAGATGGTTTGCATTGAACTGATAATTGTTTTCAAATTACCCAAGCCAGGTACTTTGGTCTGTTATGAAAATGACGCGTTTTTTCGATTTGCTTAGAATGATTGAATATGGTGCAGAAATTTTAATTGAATAATCATTATGCTACTTAAATTGCATAAACAAAGTTTAGTTGTTTCTTTAGTGGTGTAGAATATGCAATCACCAAATCCTAATATATAATGAAGAGTCGTAGACGTAAATGGATTTGTAACTGCAGTAAATGGTGTATTCTGAGAGCAACAGTTCAAATCCAGAAAATGCATTTGTTAATTGAACTTTTAATAAGTAGTATAAAGAATAACGGTACATCGTCTCGTCGAATAATCTTTGTCGTTAGCTTTTTCATTCAGTGCTTTACAAGAATTGTTTTTGGCGTGAAAATCTATTAACCTTTAGTATGGCTCTTCAAGAAAAATGGCTTACTCATCACTTGATGCTTACTTTCAAACTTCAACGAAAAATCAAATTATTTCTTTTCTAGCATACTTTAATCTTTCAAATTATGCGATAATATTGTTAAAGTAATTTTAGCATAATGGTATAATATCAGTATTCAAAGGTGATATATACTTTGTAGTAGACCAGATGTATGGATGGTATGGTCTAATGCCCGTCTTCTCTCAATCCGTCAGTTTACAACATATTTGTTATCGCTACTCATCCTAAACGAATTTTTATCATTGCTTTGAAACTTTACACATACATTCAACCCATCGTCTTGTTGGTCCTAAGGGAAAATGGTGGTACTGGAGCAAACCATATGGTTACTTCCTCATGATGGTGTGGCCCCAGATGGTTGTGTTATCTAAACCTTTCGTCTTTGCCGATTACTTACATCTCATCTCTGTCCGTGTGAGTGCGAGTCGCAGGCTCCATCATTGTGGGTAAGTGAGAAAACTGTCAACAGCTTTCAAAAGGATTTTTCCCCGGGTACGTTCTTTACCAACTATACTGCCCTCCATGTATTAGCAATCTTGTACTGAGAAATGGCGTTACACCTAAAACTAATAATACAACATCCTCCAGAATGGATAAATCAATGTGGAGATTTCCCTAAAAGACTTCTAATGAACTCTATTTTGTCCGACATTGAAAATATTGATGATCTTACGAAACAAATGTTTGCCCACCGTGGCCATCTGTAAAATTTCCTGAACGGATAGTCATATCAACTCAGAATTTAACTAAAAGACAAACAAATAAAAATGGTGCCGATATGCCTTCCAGCAAGGCTTTCTTTTCACTAAAAGAATCATATTGATGTCTACCTTGTCTTAAATAAAAATGGCGCAGATGTGACATGAAATAAAATCATCATGGTCGCCATTTCAAAACTCTTAATATAGCAACTATACTTGAACATAGTGATAATGACGTGGGTATTTTCCAACGGAAGAATTATTGTCATGTCCAGTTTTTCTAAATAAAATGGCGCTAAGGTTGCATTCAATATGTGTTGTACATCTTCTAAATTTGGAAATCTTGTTATCTATGAATACTATCAGATGGTTTCTCCACGTTTAAAAGGAAAAATAGTCACGTTTTACTGCCTCAAATTATTTTTGCCCTTTTAGAGCGTTAGTCCTCTCGAAGGTGTCTTGTTTGCTGTTAGATTTAATAGTATTTTTAACATATATTACCAATAACGTGCCAAGGTAATATAAGCTAATAACCTTTCTCGAGGACAAGCAGAGTCATCTGATCTAGGCTGGGATCTGAAGGGGTATCAAACCTGCGATCCCTGGACAGCAATTCCGACACACTACCAACGGAGTTACCTCGGCTCCCTTTCCTTTTGGTGTTTGCTAGCATTTAACCTATCGTAGACCTTTCAAGTAGTCGATTAAATGTGGAGCATAGGGATTGCCGATCGAGTCCAAAGCCCTCTGCTTTAGAGGTTATTCACATGTCACCTGTTTATTTGAGCTGGTGTCTCGGCTCCACAAAGTGGGTATGTGGGAAGGGTCACAAAAAGGATCATGCACTCCCTCTCATACTCAACCACTAAATTCATGAAAAATAGGACCATATATGCAGTTGCAACCATGGTAACCATCACAGCCATCATTGAAAATTACAGAGAAGTTTCTACTGCTGTGAAACAGATTACAGTTTGGAATTGTGTCGACATGCAAGGAAACTTCCCTGTCGTGAAAGTTGATAATATGGAGGAAAGAGAATACTGCGCAATGTTTCAGGGAATGATAAGTAAACAACAAGACTCAACTTTGAAACAAGAAATATTAACCATTCTGCATGATAATCACTTTGAGTAAAAGCAGCCCTATTGAATGATGTAGTCCTTGGTATTACATCCGGTACAATTATATTAAATGTCTTAACAATAGTCTTCAAGGAAAAACTACTTTCAAAATAAAATTTAATCGTTATAAAGAGAAACCAAAGAAGTATGTGTGTTATGTAACATTAATTACAAATTGCTGTATGAAGACAATCAAAGCTGATTTAAACTCCGAATTCCATAAATTATAAACAGCCTGTACGAAAACAATCAAAACTGACTAAAACTTTGAATTCCAAATGAAGCCAATCATAACTGATTGAAACTTCGAATATAAACAGCCTGTTACCATCAACAGAAATAAATGTATTCAAAAATATAATATACAAGTTGCATCTTCTCAATTTGCTTTAAGAAAACATTGATCTTCAAAGTGTACACAAAACGTATTTGAAAGGTAAGCTATAACGGTCAAAGGTAAGCTTACGTGCTTTGATAAAGGTACTTAAGCAAGGACGTTTCTTCAATGTGAAACCGTTACAAACAAGTGCAGTATGAGTTTCTTGCATTTCGAGGTTTCATGCAAACGTAAAAGAATGTGTACAAAATTCAATCTAAAGTGCAAACTAAAATGCCAAATCTTTATCAATCGTCATGGTAATAAAGGTTGTAACGACGTTTGCAAATTGCTTATCAACGGAAAAATTGGTTATTTATGTGTGTAATAACTGCAACTAAGAGTACCGTGACAGCATACAATCCAATCACATTGATAGTTTGCGCATGAACAAATGCCCCCACCGCCAACAAGACAGATGAGTCACTATTTGCGTGTTGAATACCACTCCCTATAACACTTTTTGTTCTGATATTAACCTTTAATTCGAAGTTTTAACTTAGATATTCAAAGAGAAGATTGTGGAAATACTAATGATGGCGAATTTAAGCACAGCGCAACACCATTAGAATGTATTGCGTCTTGGAAAATTATAAATACTTCGCTAAGGGGGGTCATTCTTTGTAACTAAAGTATGTGAAAACCTTATGCTATTTATCTGTCATTTGCTTTTTTAAGAGTTGTGACTATTGATACGTGTCAATACTCTTACAGAAAGTAACAAGAAAGAGTAAAGACAGCAAGCTTTGTAAAAGTTAACAAATAATTTATTTCCCTAGAAAACCATGGTAGGAATGAAAAAATGCACATACGGTTTCACGAATAAAATCCAAAATTAATCAAAGAATTAAAAAGTAAAAGTCCCATTATTAAAAGGTCTTAAAGGAATCTGAGTTCCAATCCCGATCAAATTCCAAGAAATGCCCCTAAACATAGTATGCCCTTAAACAATATGTAAACGTCAGACTGATTAATGAAGTTTGACTGCAAGTAAGGGGTTCACGATAGTTCACATAGTTGATAGATCGTTAAACATTTTTTCAGCCACAGGTCACATTTTCAAAGTTGCGAAAGTATGTATGAGGCTAAGAATGGGTCCTGATGCTCACATAGGTCCGAAACCATAGATCTTGATTTTGCCTAGAGAATACTGAATTAAAATTATGGTTTATACACCCTACATTTTGCCTATAGAATACTGTATTAAAATTATGGTTTATACATCTCTGGAGTTAAAAATGTAAGAAGTGCGTTACGGTCAAATTAAGTAACAGTGAGAGATTTAAGTTGCTATGTTATGGTCCAATTATATATTTGATGACAATTTTATGTATCTCTTTTAAGATATATTACATTATTTTCGCTCAACCTTTTTTCAAAAGTTCATTAATTGCTAGTTCACCTTAGTTGGAGTTCACCAAGGTTCAAGAGAACTTATAAACTTTGATATTATTTTGCTTGTGAGCTAAAAGTAATTAAGCAACGAGTTTATTTCATTGAAAAAGAATATAGAAAATCAAAATTGTATATTTATTGAGGTAGTATAGTCCAAGCTGCATACTGGAAGATTGTAAGGTTTTATTTAAATTGCATTGTAGTAAACGCACATCATATTAAACACTAGTAATTCTAAACAATTAATCTTAACTCGTATGAAATTATGTCAGTCAACTGTTTAAGGCGATGTATGTATATATTCCTATATTCCGGTTAAAATGGAAACAAGAGACATTATCTATCTCTCCATCTCTCTCTCATATATATATATATATATATATATATATATATATATATATATATATATATATATATATATATATATATATATATATATATATATATATATATATATATATATGTGTTATCAGGGAAAATTTAAGTACAAATGAGAACATGAGAAATCTTTCTAAATTGTATTAAAACTAACTCTTCTTTGGACTCATTTTCATTAAATTATAAAATATATTTGGAGTAATTTGCATGAAAATATATGTAGATAAACATTATTTAATATAACTGTTCAATTTAGATAATGATTGCTTCCTTATAACATGTACAAGTTTCATTCTTGTATGTGTAAATTTACATAACAAATAATCTTTGCAAAAAGGTAAATATTTGCCCTCGTATTACATGTACACGCTGACTATAACTGGTACAAGTTTTTTTTCCGCATTATACATGCATAAACTGAACTCACCATGCTTACTCTCAATAGCAAGCGCATAAGCTTCTCCATAATATATATGTATATTCTATACTCGGCTAATAATAACACTCACTGACGAAGAAGTTCCTCGCCTACTGTCTGGCCTCTAACTTGAATTGGTTGATCATAATACGAAGTCAGAAGTAATAAAAACGAACATACGGTTCTATGAGGACAAGACTGGAACTTTCTAATTTGAAGCACGCGGTTTATATGTGATGTCATGTAAGACTCTCAATGCATTACCAAGAAAGGTTAGAGGTGCCTTGAACTAACTATGAATAACATCCCGAAAATCGCTGGCCTCTTACTTCCCGTTACTTCAACACTAGAAAAAAATTTCTCTTGTGCTTTACTGGTGAGAATTGTTATGTTCTAAAATTTCTTAGAGAATAAGTACCTTTGAAAGCTAAAGATGTATGATTGTAAACTTTCTCGTTGCAGTGGTCTTGTGAGTTCTCTTTTAATTCTAATATTATAATATAATGAAATTTTATTTGTTTCCAAGAATTTATATTTGTATTTATGATAATGGTAAAAAGATTAAAATGGTTACCGACTTCAAGTTTTGATTTAATTTGGAAATGTAAATATCCTTTCTTCAATACAGAATAATGTTTTGCAATCTATTCTAAGCTAGTATTTTATCCCAAATTGAGTAATATATATTTCTTCAAAATGATTGTTGCATTAATCGCAACTATTTTATAATCTTTAATTTAGTCAAGTTGTATTATCTGTAACATATTCCAATATGCGAAAGGCTACGAATACACGAAGTTGGTAAACTTGAAAGGAAAAGTATTATATGCATTTTGTGTATTGTTCAATGTAAAGGCTTTTCTGCCTTTGGAATGCAGTACCGTATATCACCTATCTGAATTATATGAATAAACAAACTTCCCGTTGCTTCAACGCTAGAAATGATTTCTCTTGTGTATTAAAGAATCTTTGGTACCTCTCCGCTAGCCAAGCATCCCCAAAGGAATATAGCCGTGTCTACACCGCTATGCGTGACACTTTATCATTGAGAGAGTCCGAACTCTCCCTTTTTCTTTCTATCTTTCCGTCTGACCATGGAAGAGAACATTGCTAAGTGGTTACGAAAAAGATTCATAAAAGTTTATATATAATTTTGGGTTAAAATGGAAATGCGAGACATCGAAAATTATTGTACACAGCAAATAGGCGCCACAAATGTAATCGTGAATGGTTCATGGATAAAACTATCTGGCGATTTTTGTCGACGATGACAGCAAATGATGCCCTTTTCAATAAGGCTAATTTTTCAGCTTTAAGCCGATCTTTTCAATAACCATTTCGACATCAAATATTCTAAATCAATTGTGTTTGGAAATATTTGTTAAAGAGGACACAATACTCTTTTGTCTTTTCAACCTTTAATCTTTCAGTATTTCTCTTTATCTTGTTTTAGTCAATAAAATTTCAACGCTGGAGACTAAACGATTATAATAAATTTATTACACAATGTTAATAAATAACTTCTGACCTGAGAGTATTTGATTTCATTCAGTATTTTATTTGTAGTTTGTTATTAGTAGATGGCATGAGCATAATCATAAACTAACACCTGTGGTCATCAATGCTATCAGAAAAGTACAATTTCTATTCGACAAGCTGAACGCTTATTTGTCGTTTTTCGCAAATTAGAATGTACATTAATTTAAAATAATACTTCAACATAGATACATGCTGTAACCCTGTAGGGTGACTTCATATATCATCTTTACATTAAAGTTGACCACGGCTTTAAATGACAGATATAATGACAGATATAATGACATATATTACTGGATAAATAAAGAGAAAACACTTCCAGAATACAATTATGAACAGCAAAAGGAAAGAGAAAGAGATAGAATAATATCAATAACAATAAAAATAAATAAAAGCGAACAGAAATAGGGACTCGTTTATTTTGAACCATGTGGATTTGTATTTCCACTTATCCTCTTTATATGTCCACTTATCCTCTTTGTATGTCCACTTATCCTCTTTGCTCTAATTATTTCTTTTGGAATTTATGAACTGACGATATGGGATCCAATCTGTATTCCTTATTTCGTCTCTCGACGATTTTTGAGAAGGAAGTACACAAAAAAGTGTGGCTAATGGTATTGTGCAAAACTCTATGTAAGTGGCTGTAATTAAGAACCAAATATCATTCTCCTTTTAGGTTTTGTTAGAAATTCACATCTTCTTGGATTTCCAATGCTTGTGTGACGTGCAAAATATTATCAGGCTGAATAACAAGAAGAACGCATGTAGATTGGTTCTGATTTTAACTGTTCCGATAATCTGAGTCTATTCTACTGCATAAAACCGTATGGAGAAAGTACATACAATTATGACTACAGAGGCAATTCCCTGGAAACTTGCCGTATTGCTTGCATCTGCAAAGATAATGGAAAAATATAACAATCTGAATGATCTTCGTCAACAAAGAGAGAGAGAGAGAGAGAGAGAGAGAGAGAGAGAGAGAGAGAGAGAGAGAGAGAGAGAGAGAGATATTTATTCGATATGTATCTAATTGTCTCCTTTATTTGTTCTCCTTTTACTTTTTTTCTCCAGCTGTCACATTGTCTGTATGTCATAGATAGATAGATAGATAGATAGATAGATAGATAGATAGATAGATAGATAGATAGATAGATAGATAGATAGATAGATAGATAGATAGACAGACAGACAGACAGACAGACAGATAGATGGCTGAATGGATCGATCGCGACACTAACATATTTAAGAATGCACTATATTATATAGAGAAAACTATCTACATAGATAATCTGAGCATATATATATATATATATGTATATGTATATATATATATGTATATGTATATGTATATATGTATATATATATGTATATGTATATATGTATATATATATGTATATATATATATATATATATGTATATATGTATATGTATATATATATATATATATATATATATATATATATATATATATATATATATATATATATATATATAGAGTGTGTGTGTGTGTGTGTTTGAAAATTACCTTTTCTCAGTAATAACACACTTTGCTGATACCTTCTCGTCTCCTTTACGTATTCGACATAGAAACACTTTTGAAAATGTACCTCCATCACATCATAGATAGTTAACCTTGTCAAAAGATGATTTTTATTCAAGGACTGAAAAAGAGAGAAATCCCTCTAAAACAATTATTATATGTATTTATGATATGTGTATTATCATTCATTAGTATAATTTCTAAAAGTTATTTAGTTAATAATAATTTGTTTACTAATAGTGTTTATGAACTGGTTTGTACTGTAAGACGAGTCATGTAAATGGTACGCGGATCCATTCGTAACGTTCTAAGGTTACAGTAATTCAAGTAAACATTACATAAGTGAATGAGGTCGTGGGTTTTCTAACAATCTCAAATAGACCTAATTTGTGATTTGTTAGTGTAACTCACATGACCTTGTTCATGCATGAAAATCTTTCTGGACTTCATGTACCCTTATAAACTGAATTTCGTTTTATCTATCTATACAAAATAATTATTGCGTGAATTTATGAATTTTATTATTATTTCCAGTCTTGGAAGAGTTGTACCGACAAGACTTGTTTATTTATTTATTTTAATCTTTCGCTGGAATTACAGTGCTCTAACATTCATTTAAAGATAATTTGGATATACAAGAACAGTCATGAGATTACTGTGAATTAATTTAAAGACATTTTGGGATTATTTAGCGATTCGTCTCTCCTGTTGGTTCATCAGTACATTACTAACCATCATTCGGAATACATTTGAAACTCATTCCGATTTCTCGATAAATTTTGATGCGATATTTACGATTCAAAGATTTCATTCACCTTACTGTAAGTTACTTTTACCTTTCAACTTTGTATTTTAGGGAAATAATTTATATATTTAATCATAAAAAAACTTGCTGGGTTACCTTTTTCTTGTTACTTATGCTA
This sequence comes from Potamilus streckersoni, assembly GCA_016746295.1. Taxonomy (NCBI): domain Eukaryota; kingdom Metazoa; phylum Mollusca; class Bivalvia; order Unionida; family Unionidae; genus Potamilus; species Potamilus streckersoni. The sequence goes on along the minus strand of JAEAOA010001563.1, from coordinate 152,307 downwards.
AAAGAAAAGTTGCAACACATCATAAATATCCCATGTCAAACGAAACAGATCTCAGAATCGAACGCATAAAAAACGACGCATAATATGTAACTCCGTTTTTGAATACAAGGATGCCGTCAAGTTTTACCTTTCGCGATAAAACCACATCCTTAGGAATTACCTCCAATAAGGCCTACTTGGTGGTTAAAAGTACTATGGGTTTTGTGGGGGGGGGAGCTTTTACATATCTCCTGTCATGTGTTTTGTAATTCTGATTAAGGTAAGAAATGTGAAAAGCAGAAACTGAAAGGAATATCAATTAATCAGTATTACATTTTAAATACGTTTTACCTGCATTGCATCCCTGATTAGAAAAAGATTAACAAAGGAAAAGAAAAACAGAGGGATATATATGTATGTAAGCACACAGTCTTATCAAAGAGCAGACAGACAAACAGGCATGAAGATAGCTATGAAAACATAGTACTAACATGGCACGTTGTAAAAATGATTCCGTACACACTGTGCTTTAGTCTCATCGAAGAACCAACATAGAACTGCTTTAGCTCCTCCTTCCAGTATACATACTTGCAAGGTGCTATTTGATTGGTTGTTATTTGACATTCCAGGCTAGTTTCTTTGTATCCCACTAAGGCTGTGACATTCTTACATGAGATATGAACCTTGGCTAAAAAAAATGAAAAATTTGGATTGGGCTACTGTCTCTAAAAGACACAAAACCATATGAAGCTTTTGAATGATCTGCCAAAGTAACAATAAATAAATAAATAAATAAATAAATAAATAAATAAATAAATAATATCACTAAAGGAATGTAGTGAAAAGAAGACTCGTTTTTCTAGTACATCATGAATCTGTGTGTCTTTAATTGTTCCTCCAATTTATATAAAGGCTATTTCGACTCAATTTGAAAAGTAATTCTATTCGGAAGAGAACTTGGAGTCCGAAGGGTACAATTGTAAAGATAAATTATATAATGTGATGAGGTTCATTAGGTGTTTTTATGTCACCTTGTTTGTGTTGTGGTTTTTTATGAACAAGACATGTTACAGATTTCGAAAACTCGGGCTCGATATACGTGAAGAGACAAATAAACTTTCAATTTAATTCAAACGTTTCGATACAAACCATAAAAGTACAATGTATCACATTTCACATTATTCTGTGCACGTTTTGATCTCACAGGATATTATGTGAATTCCACTAAATCTGCACCTTGACTGTCAACAAATAGCATAATTTTGAAATTAAATCGGCAACTAACAATTGACAATTCAAGTACTTACGGGGAATAACTTTAACTCTAATACCCGCCATATTTGGTGGAAAGTTTGTCTTAGCCACAACCACTTCACAAATAAGATTCTTCGGTGATTCATCCCATTCAAGAAAAATGTGACCGCTGGAGCTGCCTCGATATGATCTCATTCCCTCCCGGATCACCTCTGTAAAATTTATTCCAATATCATACTGTCTTTTTTGTCCAAATGTCAGAGATATAATTGGTTCAGGGTTAGATCCGGACGATGTGCAAGACACCATGTAATTTCCTTCTTCTATTTCTATGACAGGCTGTTCGTCGGTGGAAAATGTATCCGACGAAATTTTCACATCATTATCAAGATGTATCGTGAGTTTGACCGATTCGACGAGCCCTGTTAGGAAACAGAAAATTCAAACTTAATATGACTGTCTAACTGATACTAAAGCCACCTCTTTCAAGTAATATCTATTCTTGAGAACTCAGATTATAGCTCCATATTTGTTATTATAGACATTATCTGTTTTATTCCACAGCTTGTACTAGTTTCCCCAATATATGACCATTTCTATTTACTCGTGATAAGCATAAAAGCTAGTTATGTGATGGAAGATGGACAGTTCGATACGGAGAACACTCACTTTATACCCCTAAACTCCAGAAATCGATCATGGTCTGAACAATTTGCTCTTGTTGACTTTAACTGAAAGATTACCGTACCGAATTCTAAAGTATCTTAATAATCCTTTTGTGCAGACTTTTCTTTTAAATGATGGCAATTAAATCATCCAGATCGAGGATTTCTGGGTGTTCAACATGCATAGAATTTAATTATATTAATATAATTATTCAACCATTCAATTTATTTCCGTATTATTATTATTATTATTATTGTTATTATTATTGCTATATTATTATTATTATTATTATTATTATTATTATTATTATTATTATTATTATTATTATTATTATTATTATTATTATTGCTATATTATTGTTATTATTATTATTATTATTATTATTATTATTATTATTATTATTATTATTATTATTATTATTATTATTATTATTATTATTATTATTATTATTATTATTTAGTTCTTCCTTTGCTTTCCATAATGTCGTAGCTCCACAGTTTGCTTAAGACAGAATCAAAGACAAAACTAAACTTCGGATGAAACGGAATCTACAGATTCATTCAATATAGTGAGGGTAATTTGTATTTTAACATTACAATTTTCTGTCATACAGCTACGATGACTGCAGTGTGACAATTTATAGTAATGGCTAACACTGGAGATCATGCCGCATACATGTAGCATCATTTCCCATCCTGTCACATTATCCTGACACCAGACCGACTGTAACAAGATAACTGGGCTGGAGTTTTGATTCACAACATAACACTTTTGATGGTGATGCAAATACAATGTTTATTGATGAATGGCGTGACTGGAAAAAAGAAGAAATATGATTCATACTTGCGCGTATAAGATCCAATTATTGGAGAAATTAATATTATCCACACAAACCTAATAACGCAACAAATATAAATACAAATAAATGATCTTAGGCAGTACAAGGACAAAGTTTAACGATTCACAGTAATTTCACAAGACGAATAAAATGGTACGTTTTAATCTGAATATTAAAAGATGATGTACTTTAATCATATAGTAAAAATTATTCAAACAGTGAAAAATGAGGTACATTATTCAAATAGTAAAATGATAACAACAAATGTATAGATATCATACAAAATATATGTACACTCCCAAAACAATGGGTATAACAAAACCCAAAATAACCCACGGCTAAAAGATATATGCATGGAGTAACACAAAATGCTTCGTCACTAGCACACTTCGCTATTAGTCACACTGAAGCAATCAGTAGTATAAGTAGTCACCGACCGCCATTCAATTCCTTGGTCAATCAAGCAATCAGCTCCCACCAATTCGGTAAGCACACCCAATCACTTGATCTCGACCAGTAACACTGTTCACTCATCTCTAAGGCTGTTATGTTTCAGCTGTACGGTTGCTATGGTCAACTAGTATACTTAGCTTTACAGCTGGTTCCAAGTCGACTGCGATCTACTGCAAATGCATATAACACCGTGTACTATGACACGGGCATATACAATAACACGTAATGACGTTATATACGGTACTTTATACAAATTACCTTATCTGTACAACATTGCAAAAAAGACAGGTTCAGAAATAACCTAACTGTATCCGATATTTTTTCTATGGTACTGAACGGTTCTTAACAAATGTAACTTTATGTATTGCTAGTATAAAGCTTGCTAAGACACAAACAAAAAATAGAAAATATCTGCATTATTCCACGCAAGCCAAAGCTACATAGAACATATGCAAAGATAAATGTAGTAGTGCAATAGCGATAATTTACAAAATACGCAAGAAGTAATATAAATAAGAAATTAATAAATAACTTACACACCTCTGTAGATAAAGATGTGCAAATACCTAAGCTTATTGATTACTGACAAGACGTTCCGTAATGTGGATATATCGCCTTATTATGATGCATTTATATGCTGATGATACAGCCGTACATAGTCTGTGCGCTACATGTACATCGGGTTTTCTCGTCGGGAGCACTTCGCACGTGCGGTAGAGATAAACCGAACTCACTTTGGAAATATTGTACTATATGCATAAATCACCATCGGGTATCGAATTATACAAAAAAAAAAAACGAAACCGAATACATGTATTTAATAAAAAGTTGGATTTATACAATTTTGTGACAATTCTTCCCCCTCAAAAAAGAGGCAGAATACGTTTACAAAAACTCGCGGAATGTGAACATAAACAATTTTTAAAACATTCAATTGTGAATACTAAACAAAAATGATCTGTTAATTTCATCTTACTTTAAAAAATCAGCATCCACATTATCCGATCCCTGAATTGCCTCGATTAGGAAATTATACGGTTACAAAAACAATGACCGATGCATCAATCTTTCGTTGGCGACGTTTGCTTTGTTCAAATATAAGAGCGTCTGATGGTCCGTTAGTAAATTAAACTCCCTCCCGAAAAGATATGTATGGAATTTTCCCCCGTACTAAGGTTACGCACTTCTGTCCCTAGAGAGCAATTTCATACTTGCATAAGCAATGGGCAATTTCATCCCCTCTTGCTCCTGTAGCAGAACATCCCAAGTCCTGTATCAGACGCGTCAGTCATCATGACAAAAGTTTTGTTCAATTCTGACATCTTTAATATTGGTGCACATATCAGTTTCTGTTTTAAAGTGTTAAACATATTTTTCTGGCACACAACCCATGGAACTTTATTCGTTTTCCCTTTCCTAGTCAAGTATGTTAAAGGGCTGGAAAGAGTCACAAAACTGGGAACACATGTCATGTAAAACCCATTCAAACATAGGAAAAATCTTATTTATTGGTTTCTGGTGTAGGTGCATCTCTGATTGCTTCTATTTTTTCTGAGTGAGGTTTCAACTGGCCTAGTCAACTTACAAGATTACCCAAACATTATAGGATAAAATATCCTATACTACATTATGTAGGCCTAGCTGTAAGATTAGCAATGTAAAGTCTATCGAACAAATCCCTTAATTCCTTGACTTCTTCATCTCAAAAATAAACAATAATATCATCTACAAAACTATCGACGTTTTTCATACCGTTTAACAGTTTGAGCGTGAGACGAACGCATGACACACCGGCAATGACTAAGCCAAAAGGCATGGCTTGAAATTGAAAAAGCCCATTGGGAGTCACGAATGTCGTTGAGTCAACATCACTATCAGCGATTGGTACCTGCCAATATTTGGTAAGGTCTAACTTTGAAAATAAGCATTTCATTTCTGGCATTGATTTTGCATCGAACACGGTGATCTTGTTCAGCTGTCAAAAGTCAATGCCTCAGGAGTAAATATTACTCCTTGCCACAAGATGTCAATAGCGGTCACGAAGCAATAAATTGATAGGATCTTTAATTGTCATTAACAACTTTGCCACATTTGACCTATCGCTTCAAGTAATTGTAAGTCTTACTGACAAACTTGGTGATTGTCTACCCTCTCTCGGGCTTGCTATACTTAAACGTCCTGCAAAACCCTTGCAAGGTTAGCTCGTATTTCTTCAGAAGTGATTCTTTCAACGTGAGGTAATTTAGCGAAGCGACCGCGGATATATGAGAATACACGTCTAATGCTTACCTTTAAGCAACGATCTAAGATGGAGCGACCAATCGTTTTTTTTTTCTTTATTTTTGTACAGCGGAGTACTTTTCAAACCTGTTTAGATAACTATCCATGTTATCTTTGTCGTCTTCAAATGGGGCAATTTTTGGACCTCTCAGTTTAAAACCGTGTTCACCCCCTCCCTTTTGGTTTGCAATAGCTCAGATTTCTTTGATACTCCCTCTTCCTATTTCTGTTTTCTATCTCCCAATCTTCTAACCTCCCTTCTTTTTCCTTTCTACTTTCATTTTCTCGACATCCTTTAGTAGTTATACCTTTTCCCTTTCTGCTTGCTTTTCTAACTATATATTTTCCTTCGCTGCTTACCTTCCCATTCTTAATTTTCTTTTCGGCCTTTTTTTCTAACCCTAACTTTTCCTTCTATTATTCTATATTCTCCTTTTCGACCAGCTTTTCTAATTCTATCTTCTAATTTTTGACAGTCATTTTTCTTTCTTCGGCTTCTCCTCTTTCCCGCTCTACGAGTCGCTCTATCTATGATTTCACCCTTTTAGCCTTCTTTTCTTATTCTATCAACTCCCACTTAGCTTCAATTTCTATGTCCATCTGTTCTCTTTCCCGAGGTTGTTCTTCACGAATAAATGTTTTTCAGGGACTCCCACTCGTAGTTAAACTGTTTCCCCAGCTCCACATGTTGTTTCATTGATGACATGTCAAAAATCTGTTAAGACCAACCTAAGGTGCAGTTTTATGCCAAAAGGCGTAACTTCTATAGTTTAAATAAACCGTATCTACCTTCTCAGAAGGCAACAAAAACATGAAATGTGTACCAAAAAAAATTAACGTTAAATGGCTACTTTATTTCACTGTCTTATCAAGAACGTCTGAAACACACAAACGATCATACAAGAATAACGAAACAACAATTTCGATATTTCGTTTAATCCTTGATCTTCCCACTACTGGCACATTTGTAACATGATAACCGGGTTAAATTTCAGATTCACAACAGAACACTTTTGTTGGTGATACTAACACAATGTCTGTTGATGAATGGACTGAATGAAGAAAGAATTATAAGTCATGCATGCGTGTATAAGATCCAAATATTGGACAAATTAATATTATCCGCACGTACCCAATAATGCAACAAATATAAATATAAATAAATGACCTTACATATACAAGGACAAAGGTGAACGATTCACGGTAAGTTCACAAGACGAAATGAATGATGTGTTTTATAGTAAAATATATTCACTCAAATGATGAAACCTGAGGGACTTTACACAAATAGTAAAATGATAACAACAAAGGGATAGATATAAAACTTATATGTACATTCCCAAAAAAATGGTATAACAAACCCAAAAATTTCCCCACGGTTAAAGATTACATGCATGGAGTAACACAAAATGCTCCATCACTCGCAAAGTTGGCTACCAGTCGTACTGGTCAATCAAGCAATCAGCATTATAGGTAGTCTCTGACCACCATTAAATTCCTTGATCAGTCAATCAATCAGCTTCCACCAATTTCTTCAGCACGCCTAATCACCTACTACTCTACCAGCAATACTGTTCACTCAGCTCTAAGGCTGCTATGCTTCAGCTGCACAGCTGCTGTGGTCAATTTATATGGTTAGCTCTACAGCTAACGTCGACTACGATCAGCTGAAAATACATATAACACATTGTACTATGCACCGTGTACTATGCATGACACGGGCATATACAATAACACGTAATGACGTTATATACGGTACTTTATACAAATTACATTATCTGCAAAACATTACAAAACAATAAACAGGTTCAGAAAAGAACCTAGCTGTGTCTGATAAGAATCCTATCGTACTAAGCGTTTATTAATAAAATTCAATTTTATAATAAAGCTCTTACTAAGTCACAAACACAAAAAGAAGATATTTGCATTATACCACGCAAGCCAAAACTACAAAGAAAATGTACAAAAAATAAAGGTGGTAGTACAATAGCTATAACTGGCAATATACATAAGAAATAATATACATAAGATATTAATAAATAACTTACAAACCTCTACAACTGAAGACGGTGCAAGTCCCTAAGTATACTGCTTACTGACAAGACCTTCCTTAATGTGAATATATCGCTTTACGGTGAGGCATTTATATACAGACGATGCATCCGTAAATCGTTTGTACGATAGATGTAAATTGGATTTTCCCATCGAGAGCAAATCGCATGGCAAGGATGAACCGAACTCACTTTCTCTAAACATTGTACAATATACAAAAAAAAAAAAACACCATCGGGTATCGTTGTACACAAAAGAAAAACGAAACCGAAGCACGTGCATTTAATAAATAGAGGGATTTATACCGACCAGTCCTAAAACTAGCCTCTTAATGATGAGCGTCAATCGAGACAGGTGCTAATACCATTTTATTCCAAACTCTGATTATAATTGACCGAGGTTCAAAAACCACTACCTCCCGTACCAGAGGCTGGCGCTGTAACCACTTAAGACACCGGAGCGCGGAGCGATCTTTTTGATTAACGAACTTCCACCTTGATGCTTGTATCATCAAATACTATATTATAAACAATATAACCAAAATAAATTAAACCATGTTTAGAAAGCCTCATTTTCGCCTTAATTCCACCAGCACAAGTCTCAAAATCAAATCTATGTTCAAAGCGTTTTAATTGGTCAATTTTAAATCAGATTTCAATTATTGGTTGGTTGTTTTCGGGCTTAACGCCATTTTTCATCACACGATAGGCTATTCATTGCGGCCAGTATTAATGTTGGAGGAAGAAACTGGGAAATATCCGGGAAAAACCACCGACCCACGAGAAGCTACTGGCAAGCTTTCTCACATATCCACATTCGTGGAATCCTGGACTCGAACCCACGCAGACAGAGGTGAGATGGCAGTGATTTCAATTGTACACGGTCAAAAGGCTTGTTTCTGGACCGAATTTTTAAGTACAGCTGTAAATTCAGTTGGTAGATGAAATTTTAGTTTAACTTGACTAATCACCCCATTGCAAGACATCACCATAAAATGTCACACTGCGGACATCGTAGCGATATGACTGAAACGTTAAGAATCCAAATCACACCCACCCACCACCCACAAACCACCAACCTACCCACCCACCCAAACACACACACACACACATTAACCAATAAAATTCTCTAAGCCAGTTATGTTAAAACATAAACTCTGGACGTTCAATTGATTACTACATTATTGCAAATAAAATTAACTGAACATGTAAATTTTCCATTGCACTGGCGTATACTAAACTTACGCATTACAGTTACTTGTATACTTTTCCTGACTGCAAGGGATCCGTTTGGATTTATTTTCTCACAGATATACCAGCCGTCGTCCAGGTATGTCACCTCTGAAATAAAATTGGTTCGCATAACTTGAAAGCAACTTTGATTCAAATTGCACTTAAAAATCATAATAAAACGTTATCGTTTCATTTATTGCATTTATCCGTTTATACGACTGATGCCACTACAATCACTATAGACCCAGCTCTGACCGCTAAAATTCGTTTGAAAACATTATGAGAACTATTATCTTAGACCCTGATCTTCCAGAACATTACTCATTATCCAACAGCATATGGGTTTAACACTGTTGGTAATGGGAATCGCGCTATACACGAATAAAAATTACGGAAATATGAGCGATTTTGAATCTTTTATATGAATAGATATTTAAATAAGGATTGAAGATATTAAATAATATGTCATGGGTTGAATCAAATTGGAGGAATATATAGAAGCAATTTGACTCTCGTTTTCGAACTTATTTTATTGTATCCGTGCATTTTAGGTGTGTGTGTGTGTGTGTGTGTCTGTGTGTGTGTGTGTGTGTGATTTTGGATTTTTAGCGTAGTTTTAACAATTTTTAGTCAGATCGCTACGATGTTTGCAGTGTGACAGCTTATAATGATGTCTAGCTCTGGGCATCATGCCGCAGACATATAGCATGATTTCCCAGTCACGTTATCCTGACACCAGGCCGACCAGTCATAACACTAACTTCTTAATGCTGAGCACCAAGCGAGGCAGCTATTAGCAACATGTTTTTGGTCTTTGGTATGATTCGGCCGGGGATCGAACTCGCATCCGAGGCGGACGCTCTAACCACTAGGCCACCGGAATGCATTTAAAATTTAAATTCATTTGCTTTACTTTATTTCACACTTGATTTAAATTATTTAAATAAAAGTATATACTCTTTTTTCTGTTTTCTAATTTCGTGATATGTTTTTTTGTTATTATATCATTATATATATATATATATATATATATATATATATATATATATATATATATATATATATATATATATATTAGATGTCATATGTTATAAAGAGCTTAGAGTTTATAAATATTAGACGCTATACAAAGTCCTCATTATTATTATTATTATTATTAGTAGTAGTAGTAGTAGTAGTAGTAGTAGTAGTAGTAGTAGTAGTAGCAGCAGCAGCAGCAGTAGTAGTAGCATTCATTTTATCTTAAGAATGGTTCTTCGAAATGGAAACATGACTTCAATTCTTTCAGGCTGGTGAATTTCCAAGTTATACCCAAATATACAATGGAATGTATATAAAGGTTTTTGGAAATTCTTGTCGAGCATTCGCTTAAAGAAAAAAAATGATGCAGCTTACTTTTCAATGTGAGTCTAAAGGTGTATCGTGTTGAACTTTTATCTAGATGCCCATGATGGAATAAATACGATCGTTCTACATGCTCATGCGCATTGAGTCTGAGGCCAGTAGTAATGTTGATCCTTTCTTTGCTGTGGCTCAAGTGACTCCACGTCACCTTGTGTGTCAGGTAGTATCTGATATCTTTTTCGTTTCCATAGCAGTCGAGAGAAATATTCCTTGACTCTGGTAGGACAACAAGCTCTTCAGGTGACACACTCAGCTCGAAGTTCGTTGCTGGATAATACATGTATGGACTAGTTATTGTTTTCCTTTGTGCTTTTGATAGCAATACATCATTTACATAATTTAAGGGTTTAGCAATTATTGACCATTACGTTGTGTATTCCGGCCATATGGCTTCCAATGAACACATCAGAATTCTAAATCACAACAGTATCTGGATTATAATTTCAAATCAGTGTAAATAGTAAATCAACTGCTACTAGAATAAAATAATTTAGCTATTATGAAAACCTTACAAACTTGTACAAAGTTCAAGGGATCCAGATTTTATTTTGAATGAGGACTAGTAGTTACTTTCCTTGAATACGATAAGCGAAGACCCCGAATAAATCAGTAAAACATTACTTCCGGTTTACTTTTCCTTTACAAACAAGCTCAGATGAGTTTTAAACAAAACGGAGAGCAAAGTTTTATGGGCAAAAAAAATTCAACTGATCAGTACGTCTCTGTAAAAAAAAAAACATTATCTCTGTAAAAAAAAATTAAAAAATAACATAGTCTCATATCTGTCTCTATAATTTTGTTAACCAAAGCATGTCTCTTAAAGTATGATATATGTATCATTCGACGATTTGTTGAGAATAATTGATAATATATTTAATGGATGGAGCATTTTAGTCTTTAAACATGCCTTAAGTTTAATGACACTATTCATTTTCAATTAAATGATTTCTTCTTTTATGCAGCTTTTGTATCGCTGATGTGTCAAACACTGACAAAGTGAAGGCTTGCAATTTACTATGTATTCAAATGAAGACATCTTGATTACTTAAATATATTTATAGATAAAAGACAAATATTTGCCCTTCTTTTTCTACTAGACCAACTGCAAAATCGTAATGAATTTGTAGTATCATTGTAGAGATTATATTTTTAATAGTAACAATCTCCAATTACTGATAAGTATTATATAATATCCCTAATTGCATTACCAAATAAAATTAGACTTTTGCAATAAGACGTTCTTAACATGTAAGGCAATAATTGCAATTACCTTTCGGAGTGCGATGGTATCAGTAATATCACATGCGTTAATTAGAGATGTTCATGCTTTAAAGAACAGTCTGTATTAACGTGATGGGCCACATAATATTTTATTATTTGCATCACACCCTATGGTGAAAATGTCTGAAACAATATACTAGCATCTCAGCGCTCTTGCAACATTACTGAAGTTGACAAAATAACTCAAAGTCCATTAAACATTAAATCGATACTTTTTCAAAGATAAATATCATCTAATACCTGTAAATGTTCATCAACTCTTTGGAAATATTTGCTTTGTGTGTACATTGGAATGATCTGACTCAAATTTAATTATTGATTCCATTTAATGATATGCAATATATCATTAAATTGGAATAGTTTAACCTCCAGTATAAGTTTTTAACCTTATTTTGTACCAAGGTATTTCTGAACATATCGCGGTACCTACTATGGTATACCGCGGAATTTCTAAACATACTGCAATAAGTACAATGGTATACCAAGGTATTTCTGAACATACCGCGATGCGTGCTACAGTATACTGCAAGTATGTTAGAGGAGACCGATAATCTAGCGTATTGCGGCATGGGCCTTATACATTAAAAAATAAATTACGTTCAGTCTGTCAATAGCTCGAATGAATATCTTGTTCTGATTTTTTGCATAATAACAATATTTTAAAATAATATATTTAGAAATTATAATTCTCTTGAGATGAAAGAAACTAAAATACCTCAGCTCAAAGAAAGCGCAACACACCTACCCAACCCGGCGGCCAATTACTTAATCAGTTTTTTGAATTTGCTATATGTATGTTAATTGTTGTTTAAATTGACTTCTAAAAGCTGTAACTAAAGTGGGATTTTAAGCTTACAGTATAAATGAGACCCTGTGACGTACATTTTAATGATATTGGAGAGATTGTTGATCGGACTACAAAGTGATTATATGATTATTTATACACTTATATTTGTAATAGTTAACATTAATTTGGCATAAATAAAAATGTCTTTTAATTGCTTTGTCGTAATATATGAAAAGATAATATTGACATCAATGAATTTTCATAATCAGAGTATTCCAGAATTTCAGTACATTCCTTGGTAACAGAAACTAACAAAGTACCAGTACAGTGGAAAAGTATCGTGATACGTACCACCGGATAAAAAACAACTAAAATACCGATATAGTGGAAAAGTATCGTGATACTTACCACCGGATAAAAAAACAACCGCAGTAAACCGATGATACCACTCACCCGACTAAATATATATATATATATATATATATATATATATATATATATATATATATATATATATATATATATATATATATATATATATATATAGATGCAATAAACTGATGACGAACAGTACGAAACTAGTAACTAACTAGCCTAAGCGCTTTCGACTCTTGATGAGTCTTTTTCAAAGGCAAATACAAAACATATATACGATAAACAAATAAACACAAAAACGTTGTGTTTGTAAACCTCTACATGGCTGTCTTCACATGTGCTAAAACTAAAAATACAACCAGCTTGTATAGACTAGACAAAGACCTGATTGCGGAGGCAATCTAAAAGGCCAAACAAACAAACCGTGATGACCTTCTCAGATATGGACAGAAAGAAAAGGTTGATAGGATACCATTTATTCTGACCTATCACCCAGACAATCCCAAAGTAGGTAAAATCATCACAAACCACTGGCCAACCGTGCAATCGTCAGACATACTAAACCTAATACTTCCGAACAAACCTGTAGTAGCTTACCGGAGACCAAAAAAACCTAAAGGACATCCTAGTCAGGGCAAAGCTAACGCCAATCGCTAGTCAAAACCAACCTAGTCAATCTGGACCCTGTGGCGATAAAAGATGCAAAACCTGTCAACATATGATAGAGACCAAGACATTCACTAGCACAGTGACTAAAGAAAAACTAAACATGCATGGTCCAAACAAAACGTGCAAAACAGAGAATGTGATTTATCTCATCACATGTAAGATCTGTGGCCTTCAGTACGTGGGAGAAACTGAAAAGCTACAAAAAAGGATAATCCTTCATAGATGTGATTGGATGACAAAAAAGCTGTACAGAAGCCCGGTCGCAGAACACTTCTCCTCCCCTGGCCACACTTTCAGTGATATAATACTTATCGCTATTGCTAACAACCACAGCTGGAGTTCCGAAACCAGGAAGGAAAAGGAATCATACTGGATACGCCGCCTTAGAACATTGAAACCAAGCAGTCTAAACCAGGAAGACTAGAAAATGAAAACTATGCACTAGTAAAATTTAACATTTTCTATATCTTCTTATTATCCTTCAATTTTTACTATAAGAATAACCGGTATAGAATCAAATATCCGGGATATAATCTGCGTTACATATGTACAAAAAGTAAAAATAGATGTCGCTTTGGCTTGTAGACTTTTAGGGAATTATACAACGTTTTCAGTTTCCGCATCTAGTCTATACAAGCTGGTTGTATTTATAGTTTTAGCACATGTGAAGACAGCCATGTAGAGGTTTACAAACACAACGTTTCTGTGTTTATTTGTTTATCGTATATATGTTTTGTATTTGCCTTTGAAAAAGACTCATTAAGAGTCGAAAGCGCTTAGGCTAGATAGTTACTAGTTTCGTACTGTTCGTCATCAGTTTATTGCATCTATTTTAATTAATCCCTGACACACGTGATCCCTTGGTGGATACAGTACGCTTGAAACGGTTGTTATTCGCCATATGATTTGTATTCTTTATATATATATATATATATATATATATATATATATATATATATATATATATATATATATATATATATATATATAAGTATATCTTTGATTTTAAAATCATATCTTATGGAAACATTTAAACATATCATTTAAAAAGCCTACTTGGGCATATTATTAAAAGCATTTAAAACACAATAAAGATGTTATTTACGTTTTTTCTGAAAACCATTTTAAACACCAGTATTTTAGATCATATTATCAAAATGCTTCTGAAAACATTAAAAACAGATATTTTTAACGCCCTACCAAGTATATAATTAAAACTTTTTGTAAACAACGTAAATATGTTTTATTCGTGGTTTTTCTAAATTCGTTATAAAGATATAACTCTCGAACCTATCAAATCATATCATTTCTGACCCTCTAAAACATTAATAAAATTGATTTATAAAAAAAATTATAACATTGAAAAGACCACCCTATTGCTTCAAGAGCCATGTATTTTATTTAATGTCATAGTAAACAATACAGTTTCATTATATAACCATAAAATCATTCTAAAATATATCATTTTCCGACTACTCCATTTTTGAGCACAATTCACTTTTTAAGCATACCATTGGAGACCAAAAGCATTATCAATTATCATTTGAGATCCCATCTAACCATATCATTCCCGACCCTTTACATCCAGGGCCTGTAAAAATATTATAAAATCTTCTTCTAGAACCCTCTCAGACTGCCAATCCTTTCCATCTAAGTATTATAAAATAAACTTAAAGAACCGTTTCGAAGTCTAACATTTTCAAGCCTTTAAAACAGAAGCCTATAAAATGCTGTAACATAGGTTTCTAGAAACTTGCATCTGTAAAAACAAAGCCTCTAAAATGACAAATCGTCTCATTCTAGAACCATCTTAAGCATCTCATTCCCGAGTTTATATGCACCATACAAATTAATTCTAGGGTCGTTTCAAAGCATACGATTCCTGCGCCTCCTACACCAGTCTCCAAAATACTGTAAAATGTCATTCTAGACCCTGGACCTGAGTCTCTGCAATACTATTTCTAAAGCCTTTTTAAGCATTACATTCCTTGGCCTCTAAAACCAGTTTGTTAACATTATAAATCTTGTTATAGAACCCTTTTAAAAGAATCAAACTGCAAATCTCATTCTAAAGCCTTTTTAAGCATTACATTCCTTGGCCTCTAAAACCAGTTTGTTAACATTATAAATCTTGTTATAGAACTCTTTCAAAAGAATCATTTGTGGTCTTATATTACACTGCAAATCTCATTCTAAAGCCTTTCCAAGTATTACATTCATTGGTCACTAAACCAAAGTATCTACACACTATTCAATACAATTTTAGTACCCTTTGCTGGACCTCTACAACACAATAAAATCACATTCTACATTCCTTTCAATCATATCACTGACAGGCTTCTAAATCCTCATATATCACACTTTCAAGCGATCTAATTCTTAGTCTGTAAATGATAGAAACATATTCATGGCCTAAACAACAAGCATTCATCTAGAACATTAAAAAAAACTATAAACATGTTGTTCTAGACCTTCTAAATAATATAGACTCTAAAAGTAAAAATAGAAAACCAAGCACTCCGCAGTCCAATCTGGCCCAAACTTGCACACACGTTTATACATAAACTTATGGCTCCTGATTGTTTTAAGCACAATTTTATATCATTAAAGACTATGCAAAATGCACGTGTTATATCTTCTATAAGCGAAAAGAATGATAGTATTGATACTAGTATTGGGGCTTCAGGATGAATTACTTCCAGAAAACTTCAAAATCTATTCACCCACCCACCTAAACATAAAACATCCTTTGTTTCAGTATTATTCCTTAGTATTATGTGACCGAAAGAATATTAAATTTCAGATATCTTTAAAATAACTAGAAATCGGAATGAACGTATTTATCATGAATATTATTTGGGTAACCTTGAGTGAGGACAATCAAGGTCTAATGATAATCTGAAGTCCAGAGAGTCAAAGCTTCAATGATAATCTGAACTCCAGATAGTCATGGCTTCAATGATAATTCGGAGTAAGAAAAAAAAAGACTCTAATGATAATATGGAGTACGGACAATCAAGGGCTTTAATGATAATCCGGGTTACGGATAATCAAGGCTCAAATGATAATCTAGTGTACGGAAAATCAAGGTAGAATGATAATCTGGAGTCCAGAGAGTCAGGGCTTTAATGATATACCGGATGACGTATAATCAAGGCTCTAATGATAATCTGGAGTACGGACAATCAAGCTCTAATGATAATCTGGAGTTCAGAAAGTCCAAGTTCTAATGATAATCCGGAGTACGTAAAATCAAGGTCTAATGATAATCTTGAGTCCATATAGTCAAGGCTTTAATGATAATCAGGAGAACGGACAATCAAAGTCTAATGATAATCTGGATTATAGATAATCAAGGTCTAATGATAATCTGGAGTACAGAGAGTCAAAGATTTAATAATAATCCAGAGAACGGATAATCAAGGCTTTAACGATAAACCGGAGTACGGAAAAACAAGACTCTATTGGTAATCTGGAGTACGGACAGTCAAAGTTTTAACGATAATCTGGAGTACAGACAATCAAGGTCTTATGATAATCTAAAGCCCAGAGAATCAAGGCTTTAATGATAATATGGAGTACGGAAAATCAATGCAATAATGATAATCTGGAGTCCAGAGAGTCATGGCTCTAATAATAATCCTGAGTACGGACAATCAAGGCTCTAATGATAATATGGAGCACAGATAATCAAGGTCTAATGATAATCTGGAGTCCAGAGAGTCATGGCTCTAATAATAATCCTGAGTACGGACAATCAAGGCTCTAATGATAATATGGAGTACAGATAATCAAGGTCTAATGATAATCTGGAGTCCAGAGAGTCAACGCTCTAATAATAATCCTGAGTACGGACAATCAAGGTCAAATGATAATCTGGAGACCAGAGAGTCAAGGCTCAAATGATAATCCGGTGTACAGAGAATCAAGACTAATGATAATCTGGAGTACGGAAAATGATAATCTGGATTCAAGAGAGTCAAAGTCTAATGATAATCTGGAGTCCAGAGAGTCAAGGCTCTAATGATAATCCGGAGTACCGATAACCAAGGCTCTAATAATAATCTGGATTACGGACAATCAAGGTCAAATGATAATCTGGAGTCAAAAGAGTCTAGGCTCAAATGATAATCTGGAGTACGAACAATCAAGACTCTAATGATAATCTGGAGTATAAACAGTCACAATTCTATTGATAATCCAGAATACGAATAAGCAAGGCTCTAATGATAATCCAGAGTACGGAAAAACAAGACTCTAGTAGTAATCTGGATTACGGACATGAAGGCTCTAGCGATAATCCAGGATACGTATAATCAAGGCTTTAATGGTAGTCTGTAGTACTGACAGTCAAAGTTTTAATGATAATTCGGAGTACGGAAAAGCAATGCTCTAATGATAATCTGGAGTCTGAACAGACAAGGTTCAAATGATGATATGGAGTAGTTACAGTCAAGGTTCCAACGATTAGTAAGGACAATCAAGGTTGTAATCATGAACTGGAGTAAGGACACTCAAGGCTGTAATAATAGTCTGGAATACGGACATCAAGGTTCTAATGATAATGAGGAGTCCAGTGAGTCAAGAATCTAATGATAATCCGTACTACGGACAGTCAATGCTCAAATGATGATTTGGAGTACGGACAGTCAAGGTTCTGTTAATAATCTGGAGAGAAAACAGTCAAGGCTTGAATGATAATCTGGAGTACGGACAGTCAAAGCTCTAATGGTAATCTGCAGTACCAAAAATCAGCGGTCTATTACTAATCCGGAGAACGAAAAATCGAAGCTTCAATGTAAGTGAAATACAATTATTTTTAAACAAATATCATTCTGCACAAGTTTTAGTCTCCCATTCGTATTTTTAGTTTCGTATTTACATAGGATGTTCTAAAAACAAAATACCAATTGAAGCCTTCGTTGAACTCCAACGAATAATTTGGCTTAGTTTCAAATCGTAATCGTGTTCATTAATTTTTCGTTTGGTCCAATATGGACAAATTAGTCTTTGATTGGCAAAAATACTTGATGTGTGGTCAAAAGGAATATAATTAAAGTAAAGTTTTCATCTCCATATGCATGTACAATGTCTTCCATTAACTTTGTTTCTTTTCTTATTTTACCATACAATCTAGATCCTTTTATTGCCTGTGTTGAAGGCTCAATATTTGTGGCGGATTAATAAGAGGATATACAAAGTCGAAATTGTATGCCGGAATGGAAGAAAAGAACTGAGCATAGTAGAACTAAATATATTGGTAAACAAATAATGATAATGAGGCTGTAAATTGTAATCCCATATCTAAAGAATATTAATAATAAAATAAAGAAGTAAAATAAGATTTGCTACATATGAAGACATCTATATACAAAACCTTAAAAGTATTCACTTTCATCATAGAAACTCACCGACTGAACAAACTATTCCTTGAAATAAAATTGATAACGTACATGTATGCATCACAGCCATCGTCGACAAAACTTCCCGTACAAGTCGTGAAAATAAACTTTAAAATAAATATATTCACAAAAGTGCTGAGTGGTGGAACAATTAAGTGATTAGGCTTAGATTGCTTTGGCGTTTTACGGTACAATAAGTCATTTTTAAACTGAGGCAATCGAAATAAAGCTTTGTAAAGTATAGACTGAAATGATAAAAAAATCAAGGTCTCTGTCATTAACATTACAAGTATCGTATTATAGTAATTTTAAAAAAAATTGCTCTAATTTGTGTGCCGCCCTCTTTGAGTTTCATTAGACACACGATACAAGACGCGATAGAAAATGATGTGGTATGTGTAGACATCAGTTATAAATAAATTTACTGAAAATTAAAATGTGAATATATCGTCCTTAAACGCTTACAGAGTTCGTCAAATAATGAACAGCCTATACGCTAATAATCATTTGGTGTTGCAAATAGTGAATCTCAGGACAGGAGTTGGGAGGTACTACTCAAATTTAGTAAATGGTTAATCACAGCGGTACAACAATAAGTATGTTTTCAATACATTCGGGTACTCCCCATTTCCTTCTATTGTCATTACATCTATACGGGTATTTGTGCAGCAGGGAGGGTGAACATAAAAGTAGGGGATGCCTTTACGAAAAGAAAGCTTCTTACGAAAATGAAATTACAAAGTGAATAACGCTAAACCGAAACTTTTCACAGATTGAAACTTCTCTAATTGGGTTAGCTCATTTTGTTACTTTATTTTTGACGTTTTTGTTTCCAAATTGTTATGCGTGTTCGTTTACTTACCCGGGTACTCACTCGAGGTAGTGACCCTCCCTGCTGATGTAGCGTAAACAAGTAACGGTCTAATTAAATCATTATTTTATATCAATAATAACCCTAGCATGGAATCTCGCCCACGTAGATTAGCTCGAGAGCGACATTAGGCAATTAGGAAATATCTTCCAGTGCTTGATTATATCTAGCAACAACTACAAACTCGTCAGGAGTCAAAAGTGGAGTTTATAGAAGGTGTAGAACAATTATTTAAACCCGCTACGAAGGCTACCAAAGGAGTTACAAAGACTGCCAAAGATCTTCCCACGTTGGAGAAAACCGATGCAGCGACTGGAAAAATAGCAGAAAGAAGAAACAAAACAAAACATATTCAAAGAGAACTTTCGACTGAAAAAACGAAAAAAATACTTGAAGCTATTGACTAAGCTCGTGCAGAAATACGTCGTATAAAGGATCGTATACCAAAACCAGAATAAGAACAAGAAAAAGCAAAGGAGAGAACTGAAATATCTGATAAATTTGCCGAACATAGTATTACCGGAATAAAAAGAAACTTAAGAACAGAGATCAAATACATATGTTTGCCGCGCGCAGTTTTTTTTTTTAGAAAAAAAAACAAAATGAAACCTGAGTACGCTAATGATGCTGTAAGTTGTGAAGTCTGGTACAAATGGATATTTCGCATATACTAGGGAGTTCATCAAGTCCGAAACAGTGATAAAAGATATAGTTCATTTATTAGTGGAATAGATAACTCTTTTTCGCAGTTAAAACAACAACAACAACAAAATCAAAAGCGACAAGAACAACAACAACAACAAAAAAACAGCAAACAGTCCTAATAAAAAGTGATGAAGAAGAATGGAAAGACGCCCCCGCCCCCCTTCTCTCATAAGTGTAAAAGGTATTGGTGCAGGTATCAGAGCGAGTATTACTCCTCGTCGCAGCAACATCCTTGCCGATGTTGAACGACTAGAAATTTTGACTGGCGGAAAATGAGCCGGTAATAATTCCCCAGAACCCATTAATGAAGCAAATGATATTTGTCAGCGATTATACGGGTGGTATCATGGATATTAATCTTGATCAGTTTCATAGATGAAATTGTTGATGATTACCACACTGATTAAAGGTATACAATTAGATACAATGACATACATAATGCTCAACGGGGACTTTGTAATGGTCAGGGTGATAAATTCGCGATACCAACATATAAAGCGATCTAATGTGATGGATTTGGTAATGTTGTTCAGGGTCTATTCAGAAGGATATTCCCAAAAGCATTATCGATTGTAAAGCTATGGGGAATGAAAGATATTGACATCGTTCGTGATATAGGTATTATTGATGTTGGCGATGTTGCCAGCAAGGCATTCTCGGCAATCAAGGACAGACTAGCACGATACACACGCAGACAGCAGGCGGTCCGACCTCTGCCAGTAAAAACATAAGAATATTCCCAAAACCAATATCTATTCTAAAGCAATTGGGAATGAATGATATTGATATCGTTCGTGATAAAGGTATTGTTGATGTTGGTGATGTTGCCAGCAAGGCATTCTCGGCAATCAAGGAAAGTCTAGCACGATTCATACGCAGACAGCAGGCGGTCTGACCTCTGCCAGTAACAAATTCAGCACTGAATTGATGCCTGCAAATGTTAGTAAAATAATAAATCAAGCTGCAAATAAAAAAAAACATGCAGATTTGGTTGGTGTACAGCTATCAGAAAAAGAAATATAACTGCAAGTCTGATAGCAGGAAGTTGTCTTCGTGTTAGACGATAACAAATATAAATTATATTTAAACGTGTATCTGATCCACTATTTGACATTGACGCTCTAGTTCTCATGGATGAATTTATGCGCGATAATCAATATTATTCTTATGAATCACGTGTACATAACGCACGAGGAAGAATCGAGTTGCAAAATCATGATACAAGTAGATATTTCTTACCAACTGAAGCATTCATTGAGATCAAAGGTAGACTTTTGAGAGCAGATGATATAGCATACGGAATAGGTGATCGAATTGGTTTTGTTAATAATAGGTGGCATGGCGTTATTTAACAGTGCCACACACATCATTGACGGAAACAATATTGAATCATGCCTGAAAACATCGATGTTGCCTTGACGATACTTTGCCTTGCAAGAGACAGAGATAATTATTCGAGATCAGCTGGTCCATCAATCATGCTTGCAAAGGATATCATTGATCATCCAGAAAACAGAATTATAACACTAAATTCAGCTGGAACTGAAGTTGCATCAATGAATGAAAACGGCAGCTTGGGATTCGCATCACGTCGAAGGGTTCTCGTGTGTAATTCCACTATGGGGCCGTCCATAAAGATGTCACGCACCTAGGCGGAGGGGGTCGAGGGAAAGGGGGTTAAAAAATGTGACATCACATCAAAATGCGTAACTTTGAATAAAAGTTCCACTTAATTTTCATTTTTATTTTTTTTATATTTTTGATCTCCTACAATATCAGAGTGCAGCGCCACACTAAATAATACTACACTGACAATACAATGAATTGAAATATGCTAATTTCAAATAGGAAATACGGCTCTTTTGGAGGGGACTGAGCTTTTTGACGTCATATTTGAGGGGGGTCAAAAAATCAGCCAAAATAGCGTGACGTGATTTATGGATGGCTCCTACTGCATATATTAGGATTCAGGAAAAATGTTAGAAAGGTCATGTTCGGCGCTCGCTAAATATACCGTGGTATTTGTCAGACAAGCCACCAAAAATGATGCAATACGGTGTGATGTTGCCGTTTATGCTGTTAAAGTAACACTAACAAAACTGTTGTTGTGGAAGCCAGTAGTGATTTAATCACTTTCCGAAGAAGAACTCTTTCATGCATCACGGTGGTAAATCAGCATTATTATGGTTCACGATGACTACAGACAGTATTCAAAGTAATCCTGCTAGTTTATTCATATGGCAGATTACATCAAGGCAGAGGGTGTCAGCACCACGACATATATTCGTCGCGTTTCAGGAAAATGCCAGAGCAGGTTCGCAGGAACGAAATCCAATGTTGTTTGATACGCTTGGAGCTAGTGACATTTCTTTGAGGATAAATCAACATCAAGAACCTTCTGAAGAAGTGTTGATGAAATTTGAGAACAATAATGTTGCACGTTCTTTTTATCGGTTGACGACATTTTATGGGGCATGATCAGAATATTAATTCTGGTTTGCAGATATCTCCGCGGAATTTCGCCACGCTGAATCCGATCTATTATTTATCACTGGAACACTTGGATTTGTTCAATCAGTCGTTGCAATACACTTTCCAACTCGTGTAGTTCGACAACCCGCTGGTTTTTACAGAGCATTCGTTGTTATACTCTCAGATACATGAAGGTGGTGGTGAACGTATGAGAGTTATTAATACCCTAGTCGAAAACATGTATTTGGATTGCGAGCGATCAGTAATAATATGGTCACGATATTATAATGTCATATCATGATGTTAGTGTTAATCTGACTGGTCAGATTAAAAAAAATATAATCAAAGAAGAACTGTGGAATAAAAATATCAGAAAAAAAAACAGAAAAAATCTAAGATGCTCCAAATAAACTATTATTGTCAGATTCTCAACTCTGTCACTTCAATGAATCCAAACGATGAAAGACCGGAGTAAAACTTAATATTTCTGCGGGCGCCATTAAAGGCATCGCTAAGAAGAGTGGTATATTTCTACTTCTTGCAACTATACCAGTGTTGATAGCCGCTGCAGCCCCAGCTGTTGAAAACGCAGCTGCACCTGGTGCTCAGTGCCTGATTAAACCCTGTTAAGGCCCCTAGGCAGTCTAAATCCTCGCAAAAAATTTCCTAATACGTAAAGATCAATGCAATTTAATATTATTTTGATCCATGGTCCCTGGCTCCAAAAGAGCGTGGGTCCCATAGACCGGTGCCTACTTTGCCTATTGGGAATTCCGGCACTGCTGATGGTGGTTTTGGAACTGCTGGGATGGCACTTAAAAAAAACAACAGGAGAAGGAACAAAAAAAAACTTCCAATAAAAAAGTAAAGGATATAAGACTGCGTGGTACGTAAAAGGTTTAAGACTTCCTAGGACACTTCGTTGATCTTTCTCATGTTCACTTTGTTATTTAATTTATGCTGCTGTGCGATTAAACATAATAACTTTCAGATGTGTTTTTATGCGTGATCAATTACCAACACAACCAAACAATGCTAAAACTGATATCATTAATCTCGATACAAACTCTAGAATGGTACTCATTGTTTTGCATACGCGATCGATCTACGTGGAATTGTTTATGTCGATTCGCATGGACTGGCATCACCAAACGAATTTTTAAAATATGTGAGCAGGATGCAAAATACCGACAATTACTGATCTACCAATATATGGACATGAAGTATGTGCTTTACTCGACACTGTGTCGAGGTCCCTAATACTGCCTCATAAAGTCGTACACGAGTATACCATGTTGTCCAACATTTTAAACAGATCTTAATGAATAATGGTAGATATTTACGGAACATTTTCTAGCCCGAGTAAAACTCAGCAAGGTGACTTATCTAAATAAGCACCTCTTGACCAGGTCAAAAATGAACTCGCTAATCTTTTGAGTCTCGCAAATCTGGAACCAAATGAATTCGTTGTTTTTTAGGATCAGCAAGGACGGTTAAAGACAAGTAATAGCCCGTTGACAGATATTATTCTGCGAGTTACAGGCGCATCCCAAGATAACTTAGTGGTATTTACAAAAACCGTGAAAATTAGATATTTAAATGAAACAGTCTTAATACTCATGGGAGAAATTGCTGGACGCATCAGAAGAATTGGGGATGTTATGTATGGCGATCTCAACATGAGTACAAATACAATTATCAATGTGGTAGAACCAAAATCAGACGATGATGTGACAGCAAACAGATACGTAGACAACAACAATGATACGATCAGAACTGAGATCGATGATGGTTTACTATCTGCCGTGATACAATGACTGGTTTTCTCAATATGGCTAATAATAAAGTTACTGGTCTTGGTTCTTGTTGCTAGGTTTAACGCCATTTTTCAGCACAAGATAGGCTATACATGGCGGCCAGTATTAATGGTGGAGGAAGAACCCTGGAAAACCCCGGAAAGAACCACCGACACACGAGAAGCTACTGGCAGGCTGTCTCACTTACCAGCGTTAGCTGAGTCTGGACTCGAACTCACGCAGACAGAAGTGAGAAGGCCGTGATCTGTAACGGTCAGCGCTTTAGACCACTCGGCCACTTGGGGCCCCAACTGGCCTTGGAGAAGCCGAATCAAACGATGACGCCGCAACGAAGACATACATTGAAAATAGTAGCATCCCGACGATGACATCGTTAATGAAAATCAATGATGGAATAACCACATTTAGATCTGATTGTACTACTACCGTACAAACGTTTTTAAATTTTCGCAGAAACATAATATAATCAGTAGTGAATTTTTTGGAAATCCATTGTTTATTGATATTAAACTCGATGACATAAATATTATCAACAGTGTAGTGCATACAGTAGTGTCTGAATCAGCATTATGGTCACCACTCAATAAATCCATCAATCATCGCGCTGTGGTTACCGGAATGTACAGGTTCCCAGTACTCGGCGCTACATCATTTACAATATCTGCCACAATTTCACGGAGTTATCCACTAACTGGATCCTTTAGATCTATGTCAGTGATGACGAAGCAAAACGACGATGAAATATTTTGTGGTGAAACCTGAAGAAAAAGACTTATCCTTATTTTACTATTGGTGTCTTGAATTAGTCGCTTGACTACCACCTACTTAAAATATAATAAACTTCCCAATCGACGTTCAGTAGTAGAAGAAAGTAAGAATTCGAGCTCAACAACCCCTCTCCCCACCCCTCCAGACCTCCAAGCAAATACAAAATACCTAAGTAATGTAATAGAACACCTGTTGCAATCAATAATTGCGCTAAGAATCCGAGCTCAACAACCCCTCTCCCCACCCCTCTAGACCTCCAAACAAATACAATAGAACACCTGTTGCAAAATACCTAGGTAACAGGTAAAATTTAATTACGTGATCTTCCTGAATAAGCAAAATGATATGTCAGACTCAATTTTCCAAATCATTACGATTTAGCAGAGAGTGGCGATTGTGGACTAAATTACGCATTAGAATTCCAGTAAGGTAAGTGGTATTATACCTCATTACCAACTGTTAATGTCTCAACTGTAGATATCAAAAATATTTCATTATCATGGTAATAGAGGCTAAACTTTACTTTACCGCTCACATAACGACGGGACTCAAACAAATCTTTTATTTGTGATTTGTTAAGAGGGTATTTTTTGTCGATAAAATACACCTTTGACCGATCAAGATCAATTGTAAGTTTGGTGTATTTTTGCTGACTAATCGGACAGTGAAAGTTGTTAAATTCCGCAAGCAACTTTTGATACAATTGTTCGAGATAATTAAAATACTCGCTGTCATCAGATCTGATGAGCGAAAGTTTTAACTTGTCACGGGTACCACTAAAGCATATGCCTGATGTTTCATTATTAATTTCAACTGTCAATGGTTTGCCGTCCATCATTAGATATTTGATTTTGCTACTGTAGCTATTTGTTACTGTCAAATTTTCAAACATTATTTTTAAAGTTTAGATAAAATTTTAGTTTGCAAAGATAATGTCAAGTATATCTCTATCATCATGACAATACCCAATTGCAAGTGTATCTACCCCATTTTCGCAATAACGTTTATCATCAAAATTGCTCAAACCGCGTTTGATAAGGACATCTGTTTCGAGCTTATGATGATTTGTCCGAATTGACATAGCTCTTATAAAACTAACACCTCCATCAAGCGCATACTTGTAGTCATCGAATTTTATAAACTTTTTAACAAAATCACGAGGCAGACCTTTTGCTTTTTTGTTATTTTATTATTGTCTAACAATACGGCATACATTTTACTACGTAATCCGATAAAGTATTTGATAGCGCTCGAGTTCATTTCATCTTTGAACTTACCAATAACCTTTTTATTTGTGTCGTCATGAAATTTACTGTCACGTGGGTAATCAGAAAGATCAAACAGATATCTATTATCATGCATATCCTGATAGACGTCCTCGCATTCGATTTCATATACGAGCGAATCAGTATCAGTAAATAATAATCTACTAGCCGGCCATTGATTTTTAACAAAATTATAATGAAAATCATACATCAGCTACTTTGATAAATCTAACACTGAAGCTCCAACGTAGATCGGCTTGTTTAGTTTTAGATTTGTTTTTCTTCTTTGTATCGCAACAAGATTCTCATTAAAAATTTTCATGCTCACAAAATCATCGTCTGACACAAGTTTGTTTCTGCGATTGACATCATTGACTAGTTCGATATTTACGCGTTTCCTAATATTCTCCATCGTCTTACCAAAAACAGAATTGTTCATCAGTTTGAAAAAGTTTTTCTCAAAATCAGTTTTTGCCGCAGCTCTTCTTGTAGTGTTCGAGTTAATATAACCTCTCATCCACGGCGACTGATTAAATTTTAGTACGCGATGAACTTTTCTCAACATGAGACCAGCATCGACTGCTTGTTTTAAAGCTTTGTAATGCAAAACATAATTACGTTTATGAAGCAAATTTGGTACTAGTTTCTTTACCATAGAATGTTGTCTTGGTAATGCTGACGCTTGTTGTTCTTCTGATAACAAACTATATTCTATGACCATCGATTCCGCGCAGAAAGGGTAATCGTTATGCAATTTGTGTAGCGAAGTTGGATAATCGAGATCAACTTCAACGAAATACGAAACATCGTCGGGTATCTTTTTTTCTGTCTCCGATAGAAATCGATCAGCCGTTATCCAATGAAATCCACCAAGAGGCATTAGTTCTGCCATCGAATACCCGTACAAGTTATTACAATCTAGATAAACTATATACTTCGAAGGAAGGTCAGGGTTATACTGTTTCAAATATTTGTTGTTTGCTTCAGCATACTTTTTTGTTATCACGCTAATACCGCCTCGGATACCTTTTTCAATAAAATTGAACATATCAACATCAGTCAGTAATTCCAACCTTACCTTGCTAAACTTTAGCAGAGCATCCCATGACAGTCAAGGGCAGAATAATACCAGCAAGGATCTAGTCCGTAATTATTAAAACTCACTTCTCGAAAACTTTCAAAAACATCTGCTAATAATAACACGTCAGTTTTCAAATACAAATCGTGATAATCACCAAAAGTCTCACAATCAAACTCTTTCCAAATATCTTGTGCATACTTGTACTCATCATCAGTGATATTTTCATTTTTAAGTTGCGAGTAAAATTTGTCTTTGCCAGGTAAAGATGTTTCATCAAATTTACTCCAATCGTCGAGATATTCGTATGGAAAAACTCCTTTTTTAGCTAGTAGATTAAATTTATCTCCAAAACAGTCTCTTAGGTTATTAAATTTACTACAACCTTTTACTAGCTCATCTAACGATGCTGCCATAAACTGTAGGCTGTCAATAAAACGTAATATACCTAGCGTAACTGACATATACTTTTCAAAATTATTTGGGATGCATTTGATGACATTATTGAGTTTTAGATGAGCTTTTATTTCAGGATCACCAAAAGCTTCTACGATGATGTGACTATCATATCCTCGAAAATTGTGAAGAATAACTGGAATAAAATCTGGAGCGTGAAATTTTAAATTACACTGGTCATGAGCCGCTCCACGATACTGTCCGGTCAAATGGCAATGGTCACGTACTTTTTTGTTATCGTCAAAAGCTTTTTCACAAATATAACAAGTTTTCGCTTGCTCGTGATCAGATTCTTGTTGAGGTGTTAATTTTAACATTGGAGTTACTCTTTTCAAACGATAAGTTATATGATCAACTTCGCTGATCAATTGCTTGAGAAGCCAGACAGCTGGATTTTTACCACGATAGAGTTGGATTGGTTTAGATAATCTCGAATCAACGCAACAAACTACCTTATACGCTACTCCACACGGAACATGATTTTGAACTTTTCTTGTACTCGATTGATTAGGATTATTTTCTACGCCAAGTACAGGTTGAAGTAAGCATTCGAAATCAACGTATATGACGAAAGGAATTTTTAGTTTGTGATTATGATGGACAAACTGTAACACGCTATCTTTTTTAGATGGCATTGTTATTCTTTGTACGTCACTACAGTACTGCAAATGCTTTTGTAATGTTTCATTGTCTCTACAACCGTGCAAGCAGCCATAACAAAAGAACTTTTTGTTGTTATTTTTATTATACTGTCTTCCAACTAGTCTGTTAAAGTTTTAGATCCAAACGTAATGATTTTTATAAAACAGTAAATTGATAGTCGATTGTGAAGCTTTTTCTGAAATATACCTCGGATAGACATTTTCTTTTTCATCTAATCCGAAAACATTAATCGAAACATTATTTTGCTTTTCAAACTTTGGTATTTGATTTTCTGCCACTGGAAAGTCAATACCAGCACAATTTAATCTTGACACGTGACTGATATACTTCTCAACACGATCAGCATTTTTATTCTTCTGGAAATAGCGCGGAAAGAACAGCCCATTGAAAACATTTGCTATCGACGTTTTTTATGTTTATACAGCACTGTTTATTTTTTTTTTGGTGGCAGGTCGATATACGAACTACCGCGTAATGCGTCATATTTCATCGTGTGAAACAAAATTTCCTTGATCATTTCAAACTTCCAACCCGAACCTAATTCGGTAAATTCTTCTATTTTTTCCAAATTTCTTGGTGTATTTCATTAGATAGTGACAAAAGATCACTACCAAGTAAAACACGTCTAGATTTTGCGTTGATGTAAGGGTCTGCAATTTCCTTGTTAGTAGATTCTTCTGTCACAAGTAGTTTTGAAAATATAACGTGATATTGCACTAACAATCTTAGACCCTTGTGTTTTTCAAGCTCACGTTTTACAGTCGTCTGTAGCAGATGAAAGAGATTTGTTTCAGTAAAATTTACTAAAACATTTTGATTATCAAACTGAAAACTATTATCAAAACCTGCAAAAGCAGTCGCTATTTTAACAGGTTCTCCAATAAGTCTCTTCTTGGCTATATCACGCAATTTCAACATCGCTATACTATAGTCTAATATCTAATTAATAATTTACCGCACACTGCGCATGCGCTACAAAAACAATTAGAGATAAAAAATATCACCTATAATATAATGACAGTAAATCTGACAAGCGCACGTGAGCAAGAGGAATATCACGTTTACCAAAAGTACAATCTGTACGCTGGAAATGTATTAGGTTCGGTTATTAATATCATTACTGGAATATCTGTTGGTAAAGCAACGCCAGCGGGTTATACGATTAGTGTAAAGGGAGATAATACTGAAAGGATTACGATGTTTAGAAAAGATTTTATTTACACGTTATTTTGCGATGACATTCCAGAGGGGAAATGAGTATATCATTATAACGGTAAAGTCACTGATGATAATATTGAAAATTTATCCTTACAAGACGAGTTTCAGCCGCATCCGGTCTTTGATTTATACGAGGCTAACGATCGCGGTATTATTAGAAACAGAAAAACTAAAAAAGTTCTTAGTTATATGAACAATATGGGATATTTTATAGTAACTGTTAGAGGAACATCGACAGATCAAGTTTGTTATACTGGTCATAGGTTTGTTTACGAGGTGTTCAACGGATCTATACCCAATGGTCTGGTTATTAATCATATCAATAACGTAAAAACAGACAATCGATTGGAAAATCTGGAGCTAGTGACCCAACAGGAAAATGTGAGAAAAGGACGAGGTGGTGGTATTAATTTTAGATGCCCAATAAAACCTGTTATTTCGTTAAACCTTGAAACGGACGAGGAGTTCAAATTCAAATCAATTACAGCTGCGGCGAAATATTATAATATAAATCCCAGAGCAGTAAAATTTGTAGCTGATGGAGCAACAAAATCAGCTTTTTCAAACAACTATGATGCTAGTATTATTTTTAGATATGATGATTAATAATATTTTGTAATTCGGTTTTAGTCAAACAATGATGAGCAAATGCTATAATATCATCGCAATCAAATTTTATCGTCGTTACTGCATTTTCATCAATTTTTTTTTCTGCTTCTGTTAGTAATATTTTATGAGAATCACCTTGCATTACAATAACGTCAACGGAATATGAACTATAACGTGACGGGCATTTTCTTACTGCTTCGGTCAGTTCGTGGTAATTTAATACCTTAACTTTTTGGTGATATTTTACCTTGTCAGTCACCTTATAACAACAAATTAGATAAAAAGTATATTATAATATGGATATGATGAAACGACTCGATCAACTATACGA
This sequence comes from Potamilus streckersoni, assembly GCA_016746295.1. Lineage (NCBI taxonomy): Eukaryota > Metazoa > Mollusca > Bivalvia > Unionida > Unionidae > Potamilus > Potamilus streckersoni. The sequence goes on along the minus strand of JAEAOA010001563.1, from coordinate 121,382 downwards.
AGAAGATACTAGTGATATCAGCGATAAGGTCTCCACAATCTCTAATGATATGATAGACAAATCTATTGGTTAGAACGAAGATATTTTGTATAACAACTAGTCTGATGATGGTGAAATAGTCACAGTCGTTAACAGATATAATTATAGCAGACCAACCACTGTAAAATATAATGTCAAGTATCACATTGCTAAAAAATTTTAAAATTTAATTTTACCGTTACCGAACAGCAGATATTTTTGCAGTTAATCAGACCTTTTTTAAACATCAAAATTTCAAGTCGACAGAAAAATATAAAATTTGATTTCATCTTTGTCAAGATTTTTAATCTAATGACGATCTCTGACGATCGCAGACAATATCTAATATCATTATGTAAACCAGTAAAAGGTGTATCTATCAAACGAAAGTATGAGGAAATTTATAATAGCATTATTTCACAGTCGATAAAATCGACCGGGTTGGAATCCAGCTGTTAAATTTATCGCTATACCCACGCCATTTGACTAAACTTTTATCGCCTTTTTTCCTAATCACTTTTTCGATAACGAAAACATCTTGTTCAGTTTTTTGTAGTTCTTGTTCGTAAAAACTACCTACTATAGGTTCCCCTGCCAGATCTTTTAACGCGTACGTTACAGGTATTGTTAAGAGTACTTTATCAACTACAAATACTTCTTCGCTCCAGTTTGGAGTAAATCCTTTTTCAAATATCTTTTTAGTCAAAGAGATCTAACTTTATCACCGACCTTAAATTTATGTCTGCGGTACATGTTTTCGTTTGCTAATATTGGATTTTTGATAGCGTCATTGGGTGACATTTTGATGGTTCGATGTTTCGTGTTATTATATTCGCCTACGATTTGAGAAAGGTCATCGATGTACCTGTTGGTGTTTTTAGCTGTCATATGTTTGTGTAATTTTTCGTTTAGCGTGCGATTAAATCTCTCAACAACAACGCTTTTGCCTTCGTTTCCTGTAACGTATTTTTTTATATTATTCTGTTCTAGAAACTGTTCACTTTTTGTTAAAAACTCGGCTCCATGATCAGTCCAGATTTTGTTTGGCTTTCTTTCTGTACTCGTTATTATCTGTTTTAGCGCATCAGTGATTGACGTTCTTGTTTTATCTGAAACTGGCACACTAAAAGCGTATTTGCTGAAAACATCTGTGACATTAAACAAATATTTCTTATTATCGTTAAACTGAGCCAGATTGGATACATCTACCAAATCTATTGCCCAGATATCATCTACAGCGTTTGCAACAACTTTACGTCTCGGAAACTTTTTTTTAGGTCTGTGTAGTTCGACTGCAAGATCATCGTATACTTTTTCCCGAGTGCGAGTTTATATTTTGCTCCTATCATTCCCTGAGCAAATCTTCTATCAAAACGTTCTCGTAGATTTGTTGGCTCCATATCATATAATTCGTCTAACATTACTTTATCACAATTTGCTTTCGAGTTTTCATGATCACGATAACAGATATCGTGACGCATTGCTATTGCATCCACTTGATTATAAGGCTCTTGTCCTGGCAATGGATTGTCGTTTTCATCTAGTTGTTGATCTAGCGGATTGTAAGGACCTGTATACCGATGACCAGGCAAAGTCCAACCGCCTTTTGGTTTTGGTAATTTACCAATTAGTTTATGTATATCTATACCTAACCCTATTATTTCTCTGTTGTTACAACGTTGACAGTAAGTAATGATTTTATCTTGTTCTATGCAAAGATCTTTGTCACAATCACAATTGCATTTCATTTTATTTTATTTTGTTTCATAAAATTAATCGTCGATCAAGATAACTCTATCAACTCTAGATCCTACTTGTTTTTCCAAAAACATACTTTTCTTTCTACCACAGATTGCACAAATACTTTTTAACATCGTTCTATTATTTTTCGTTTTTTCCGTCATCTCATCCTTGTTCTCTGTTTTAGTTTTGCATTTGAGACAGTATGTTGACATTATTATATCAAGGAGTTTAGATAAAATTGATTGCAATCTTATCATTCGCATGAGAAGGATGCTCATCAAATTGTAAAATAAACTTTAAAAAGTTTTTACTTCCAGAGCTTTCACTTCGGGACATCTGTCTGACAAACATGATACAATAATAACCACAAGCTGATGTTCCAATCGGCTGTAGTTGATTAGACGAATAATTTTTTTTATCAAATTTTTTAAAAATATATTTTTTTATGAGATCGCTTGGAGGAAGTCCGAACGAATCAAAATAATTGTTATCGTGGACAGCAACCCAGTGGGTGCCAGAGCCATCATTGAAGTTTTCAATATTTACAACACAAGAACCGCCTGTTGGTACGTCATCGAGTTCATCCTTGGAAAATACTCCTCGAAATCCAACAACGTCCTTCAATTTTTCAATGATGTCAAAATTGCTCAATAACGTCTGGTCCCTGGTAGAGTTAATCCGCGTCCGATTCCTAGTAAGTTTGGCAGCAGACTTCCCGCTAGTCCCGCTAAAAGTGGAGCGAAAGGAATAATTCCTCCTTGTTTTGTTTGTTTGCGTTTTGATGTTTTCTTTTTTTTTCGATGATTTTGTTTTTTTCGGCGACTTTTTCGTTGGCATTTTATTTTATACTGTTACATAAAATTAACGATAGATTTGTTTGATACCACGACCTTCGACTGCTTTCTTCGTTGCGCTAGAGACTGCTCTTGACGCAGCCGCAAGTCCAAGTGTACCAAGTACTGGTAAAACTTTGCTTGCTATTACTGATAACGCTGCTCCAAAAAATCCACCTTCTTTTGACATTGCAGTTACCTGAGAAACATATAATTTCAGCACAAAAGGTTTGTTGCGATCGAGTTTATTGATTTGTTGTTGCGTTAGCGTGACTTTTACTGCAATTTTATTTGAAGTTTCCGGAGAGATCATCAAAGAAACTGAGCTGCGTTTAGCAACAGCTGCTGATAATTTTTCAACTTGACCAGATGTTAGGTATATTTCTCGAGTTGTGTATTTGGTTTTCATAATGTTATATCCAAGTTGTTAGATTAAACTTGTACTGTCATTCTTCCTTTGATTGAATCGATGGTCAGAAATCGATCACTAACCAATAGCGCGTATACGTTATACTGTTCACCTGGCACATCGCCCAGTGTCCACGTGACCTCAATATCTGCAGTCGATCCCAAAACGCTCCAAATGTTTTGATACGTCAAAGTAAAAGATGGGATAGAGCGATCGAAACTCTTCTATTGATATTTGAGATCCACTGTCCGCGTTCTGATATTTGTGCATTGCTTCCATAAGATACATGTACGGCCGAGAGATGTTTCTGGTGGCGTCTACGGCAAAATTACATTCGATTGCACGTTCAGGATACTGTTTGGAATTTACTCTCACAAATATTCGTCTAACGTCTGGGTTATCGAATACGGAGTTGTTCATTTCCTGATGGTTACGACGTGCTTGTCGTTGAAATACGACGAACAAGTGTCGCGGTAGTTGTTCGCTGGGCGTGGTCGTTACACGCCACGTGTAATCAGTCGCGTTGGGAATGGCTGTTTGATAAATCCTGTTCTGTTGGAAGTGTATCTTTTTTGTAAAAGTGGCTAGTAAAGATTCGAGCTCCATCATTTTAGCTAATGAAGGGACAACTCGAGGCATCCACAGTGCTAATCTTGTAATAGAAAACTGTCCCTCAGCCACTCCACCTGCGTGTATTATACAATCGTTTTGATCAGCTCGATCTAATATAAGCGTGTTTTATTCCTCGAAACACTTTGTTATAATCACGGCAAAATCCAAAGATTTTACTTAACGGAAGCATCATCGTTATTTGGCGAGATTATGCGGCAAACGCTTTTCGTTTGGTAAATCCCTCGTTATATCTTATGTTACGTGCACTAATAACACCGTTTATTAAATTTAACATCGCAACACCATCTGCGGCTGCACCTGGTGGAGTTATACCAAGATTATTACAAGCGGCAATAAATAGGCTCTTGTGGCGTTTACATCAGTAGCTGCACCTGGTGCGGCTATATCAAAATTGTTAGCATTAGCAATGAGAAAATTTCTTACAATTACAAGATCTGCAGCGGCATCCGCTCCGTGTGTAAAAGCACCACTTGAAATAAACTCGCCAGAGGTAGTTGTCCCTAGTCCAGTATCTTTGAACCACATCATGTTTGTGGCTATTGATCTGGAATAGTCATCGCTAAACGAAACTATGTTTAGTATTGTACTCGCTATGGGTAAATGCATTGAAATATCTTCTACGGTTTGATTGGCCAGTTGGTATCGTGCACTCTTAAACAAGCTCCAACCATTATTGACGAGGGCGATTTCTACATTAGCTGTAATATCAACACCTGCTGCAGTTAATATTCGGCCACGCACTTCTAACATTGCCTTATGGGGTAGTAGAAACACGTCCTCGTCTCTTGTGTTAAAAGTTCTAACCCCAGTTTTATTCGGTTCTTTCGAGTTTTCATCCAAATACTCGACATACTCTAATTCTGTTACAGCATCGTCAGTATCAATTTCTTCTGCAAGATCGAGATAGTTTTTAGCTGACATTTATTTTGTAATCGTTACACAAAATTAAAAGGCAGCAGGGGTCATCGGTTTTGTTTTCTTTACAAGTTTACGTACTATTTCTTCACCACTCGGCGACAATAATTTTTTTGTTGTAGCTATCATGGCTCGTTTTGTTTCTTCTGTTGGCGCAATATCTGATATTACTCGTTTTATTTCTGATGGGGAAGGTCCTTTAATCTTATCAGCAATCTTTTGCCCTACTGCAGTGCCTGCTGAAGATGCCGCCCCTGTAGCGAAAGCTTTACCGGCGTCAAGTGCAATGGGCGCTACTTTACGCGCGATTCCTGGAATATTCTCTGCAATTGTTGTAAATATATTTCCAAAAAATCCACCTACGATTTTTCTTCGATAAACTTTTCTTCGTCTCATTTTATAAAATTATGTACACAAAATCACATGCCTAGGCAGTGCGTAGGTGTAAGTAATACGTGACTATCTCGTTGTTCACGTCTATTTGTCGTCCAGATTGGTCTGTGAGTTGCATTGTAATGCTTGTAATTTAATTCTCAGGTGTTATTGGATAGTAGATAATCTGTCGCGGATTGATTTGCATGAGAGAACCTGGTGGGACTTCTGGTGAGAAACTGTAGATCGTTTGCCCGCGGTTGCCTTTTGACGTATAAGATCCAGATGCGATAGAGCAATTGATGAGTATTGTACTTCTGTGATATTTACTGGTAGTTCTCCATCAAATGTCAAAGATTTATCTTCACCGGTGGTATAGTATAAAACTCTAGTAAAACCTAACATCTTTCCAAAACTTCTTTCTTCAAAGAGGACTTTCATATTTATTTTCACTGTTATCCTAGCTCGTAAGGTGTTATAATTCGCCGCTAATTCGAAATTATCAGCATTCCCACCAGCTTTTGTTAGAAGCTCTTTTACTGTTCTGTTTAGATCAGTAATGTTATAAGCTCCTTGTGGAATTTGTAGTTTGTATTGTATATCAATAAACTCTTTTTGTGATGTTGGAGATTGTTTAATATTAAGGATTAAAATTTCATCATTAATCCCAGTTTTAAAATTCGGCATGGCGTTCCAACAAGTACAAGAAATTAATCCAATCACATAGTGTTTTGCCGGATCTATTTCTATTGGTGGTTTGTAATTTACTGTAAAATTCGCGCTCTTTCCTGTTATTTGTGATGAATCAAGCAATAATGTTGTTTGCATTATACTAATATTTTAGATAAGATCGCGGTGTAAAATTTCGTACTCGGATGATGTTAGTAATCCACTCGATCTTAGATGATCAAGTATATCAATAATTTCGTTATCAATCTCTACACTTTCATTACCAGCTTCTTTAGAGGATATCAACAGCATTAGCCGATCGACTATGTCTGCGTTTGATGTAAAAACTTTAACTCCAGATCCAGTTCTTTCCTCTGGTAATGTTTTATCTCGTTTTTTTTTTTCATAATGTTTGAGTTGTCTTTGAAAATCCCAACCTTTATTATAATCATCTGGTTTATTTCGATATCGTTTTGATGTTTTAAGAAAAACCTCAGCAATAATTCCTTCTCTAATATAATTGAGTAATATTGGAATATTTCTTTCATCTTTTTCATCTTTAATATCATCATCAGCACGTGAGCCATCTTCTACAATTCTTTCTAATTTTTCTATCAAATCGTTATAGTTTTCGTCTGACCAAGTTCGAATTTTGTCAATATCAATGATATTATTATTTTTAATAAACTCTTCATACTCATCATATTCTATTTTAAACCTAGCTTGTCTTCTGTAAATTTTTATAGATTCTCCAAAAGGTACCATTTTTATCACACTTTCTTGTAATATTTTTTGTTTCTCAGTTAATTCTTCAGTTTGTTCTGATAATTTTTCCATAATACTTCTTATCTCATCTGGATTAACCGTCAATCTTGTTATTGCGTGTTGAAGTTCAAGAGGATTGTTCATTAGCCTGTCAAACTCAGCTTGTCGTGCAGCAGGATCAGCAATGTTTCTTACAAATTCGTTTACAATTTTTACAGTTTCTTCTTTTGATCTTTCTCCAAATAAACCAAACAAACCCTTTTCTTTCATTTTTGCTAGTTCTTCTGGAGATAATGTTTGTATTTCTAGCTGCTTGCCAAGCATTGCCTCAGTAACAGGTTTGAAAAATTTGGTTCTTTCTTCTTCTGCTTGAACTTGTCCTCGTCGAGCTTCTTCCACCTTTTTCTTAAAAGCCGCTCGAGTTTCGAGAAAATTGTTTAGTAATTCGATTTTCTGTTGATATTTGTCCATTATTTTTATACGCTTTACAAAATTATATCATAGAAACGTCTCAAGGCAACAACGAAACATCTTGGTTGGATCACGCGCTAGCTTGTCAAATAAAAAGAAACTATATCGATCTTTAGTTGCTCGATGATATAATTCGATAAATTTATCTTTTGTAACATCACCACATTGTTCGTTTGCAATATTTCTCACAAACACATTATCTAGTCCGTGAAATAATATGAAACAACCCGTATTTCGCCTAATAAACCTATCAACATTATAAAAACCTTGGGCAAGATAAACAGAATTACATCTTTTATTACGTGATAGTGAAAAATATGAACTAATCTTGTTCATCTCCTCGTTGTTTAGCGGAATATCATCAAAGACGATTATCTTATGCTCTGACGAATCGAGTTCATTCACTGGAACGAGTTCTTCTGGTTGTTTTATCAAAAATATATCATCACCAACGCCAAGTTCTTCACGAAGTTTATCATTGTACTCGTTTAATAATTTGTATTTGTCTTGTTGGGGGTTGATGGTGTAAATATACACCTTATCATAGTTAAAGTTATTATTGAGTAAAAGATTTAATAACAAATTTGTTTTACCAGATCCAGTTCTCCCAACAATAAGATAATGACAGTCTGGAAGTTCATTGTTATGTTTATGCTTCACCAATCGCTCGGTGTCAAAGTTTATTATCTTCGCCATCGTATAATTTTATGTTATATTAAACCAACAATTTTGTGTATAACGATATGTATAATGAGCTACTATACAAAATTTGGAACATTAGCAGTAGATTTATTAACAGAAGGTTACCAGGGTGACTTATCCAAGTATGCGACTCTTGATAAGCTCAAAAATGAAATCAACAATTTGTTAAACGTTGCAAGTGTAGATCCAAATGAAGTTGTAGTTTTCCAGGACAAACAAGGACGATTAAAGACGAGTAATGTACAACTGTCAGATGTACTCGTACGAAATCCTACTGCAGTTGCTAATAATATTGTTACTTTTAATAATCAAGGTAAGATAGAAGATTCGGGTAGGTCAGTTAACGATTATGTTAGAAAAGCAGGTGATTTATTTACGGGGAACATTGTTATGAACCAGAACAAGATCACGTACCTTGGAAACCCAACTGAGGATAATGACGCTGCTACTAAGAAATATGTTGATGATCAGGAATCAAAGTACGTGTCGGTGCGTGGTAGTATAATGTACGCGTTTCTCAACATGACAATAATAGCATTACTAACTTTAGAACACCAGTTTGATTTTGATGCTGTAACAAAGAAATATGTTGATGATATCAACAATGAAATCACTGATTTTACTAATCACATCACCACGTTTTTAAATTTTCGCAGAAACATAATCAAAACCAATAACGAATTTTTTGGAAGTCCGCCGTCTGTTGATATTACACTCGATAATATTAACACAAAACTCAACGATATTATTAGTGGAATTCCTAATATTGTTGAGAAAACGAGTATGATTAAATTCCTCACAAGCAGATTAAAAATATTGTCTATACTGTTGCTTCTGGAATGTCTACTTGGTCGCCGCAAAATAACACTCTCAAACATACTGCAGAGGTCACTGGTGTGTATAGATTGTCAGTGTTTAGCAGTGCAAAGTTTAATATATTTACCTTATTTCCATGGCGTCACTCGACTGATAATTTCTTTGGAACCGTGTCTATTGTGTTAAACAAAGATGTTGAAGAAACTTTTATGCTAATAGCAGATGACAAAAAATTAACTGCTGCGCCATATTGGTATTGTCTGGAATTTGTGGCTGAAACACCTCATCTAGTTACTTAATCAAGCCTGAGATTATGTGAACAAATATTATAATGAAAAAAAGTATAGTTGATTTCAATCATATTTCAAAAGATATTCCAGGACAGGATGTTGACGCACTAATACAATACTACAAATATTATCACAAAAAAACTTTGGTGCGTAAAAAAATGCTACAAATATTATAACAAGATCCTTCGAGTAATATCATATCTACCCTTGTTAATGACGAGTTCTGGCATAATTTCAAGTGGTATATCATTAAACCCGTTTTTGTTAATCATATCCGGTGTTGGTGTTTCTCTTACAGCAGCTTGTAAAAAAGTTGAACCTAAAATTTCGATAAAAAAGCACGGCTGCTTAACATCAATTATAACTTACAAGAAACTGCTTAATCAAATAAGATCTTACCTAAGAGGAGTAAAATATAGTATGGACGATTTAATACGTGAATTTCGTATTATTGACAACATGTTAACAGATATTATACCCATGAGGATCAGCAAATATGAGAAAGATTATCAAAAGAAGTATGATATAACATGAAATTTTATATAATACCACTTACCTTACTGGAATTCTAATGCGTAATTTAGTCCACAATCGCCACGCTCTGCTAAATCGTAATGATTTGGAAAATTGAGTCTGACATATCATTTTGCTTATTCTGGAAGATCACGTAATTAAATTTTACCTGTTACCTAGGTATTTTGCAACAGGTGTTCTATTGTATTTGTTTGGAGGTCTAGAGGGGTGGGGAGAGGGGTTGTTGAGCTCGGATTCTTAGCGCAATTATTGATTGCAACAGGTGTTCTATTACGTTACCTAGGTATTTTGTATTTGTTTGGAGGTCTGGAGGGGTGGGGAGAGGGGTTGTTGAGCTCGAATTCTTACTTTCTTCTACTACTCGTTCAACATTACAGATACAATCAAGTATGTGATTTGCAAACCAGACTGAATAATATCGTTGAAGAGTATACAGTAAAAGTAAAAAATATTGTAGATGTGTATTTGTCGATGACATAATTGTGATTTCGGTGTCCACCGTTATTTCTGAAACCGGCGTATTGCTATCAACAATAACAATGACACCGCCAGCATTTGTAACAATTTGTTTTTCAGCTGCAACACTAATTGCTGGTATGTTTAATATCATCGTACGAAAAACCTCTACATGCACAAATACAAACTCACATGAATATTCAATAAAACTACACGTGGTCGATATTAGCGTACTCCGAATTATCATCGTTGATGTCATCATATATCAGTGATGCAATTTTATCAGAGTTCACATAAATAATTAAGATTGGCAACGATACATTTGATGAAAATATAGAAATCCCTACTCAATACTTAAATGTTGAAATGATGATATCATCGACGTTAGAGATGAAAAATTAGAAAAAAATCAGGATTCGAAAAAACATAATGTCGTTATCGCAAGAATTGCTGAAACAGATCTTCGCTAATACAACGCCGTTGAAAACCACGACGATATCAGCAAGCTTACTTAATCCTGAGTTAAGCATTATCATTCCAACTACAATTACTGCACAAAATAGCACTAGCGCAATTGCGAATGTATCAGAGCTAACCCAATATTAGATCAAAATCATTCTGTGGGTTACAAGCAAATAATTCACTGGATTTTGCGTATCAAAATGAACCTGATGGAAAACAGACTGGAATGTTGTGAGTATATCTACGGACAGTTATCATATCGAACAGATCAAAGATGAATTTGAGCATAGAATCAAATCTATCACAGGAAAATAATCCAAAATAGCTATTAATGTTCACGAACCAATGATATCAGCGCGATTGAAATAAATTCTATAGACTACGCCGTCGAAATATAACTGTCATCGATTAATTCCATGTTAGAATGGCCAGAGGTTCCACCGCTTTTTCAACGACCACCAAAACCTAAACGTGATGAATTCTTCATGAACAAAAAGTTATTTTTAAAGTATCTAGAGTATGGAACAAAAATAATATCCATGGGAAAATTAAAAGCGTTTTTGTATGATAGATATGATTTTTATCTTTTGACAACAATTTCCAGATAGCAACGGTGAAATATTAACAATTAATGATGAATTTGTTATTTAGTTCCCTAAATCAATTTAATATAAACATGCACGTGTACTTTGTGATCCTAGAAATTTATCTTCCAATATTATCATTTATTACAGCGATGATTTGAAATAACACATCATTGAAAGGATACATCTAAACCACGTTGGATCAGACCTCGAGTATGTAAATAAAGTTATCATTAAAAGGGTAAATCTTGTAACAGAAACAAATGATGATAAGTACATACATACATATCTAGTTGAGAACAAAACAATGAATGACCTTAGCGTATTAAATTCAAAGATTTATTTAAGACGGTATTTCCCAAATACTATAAAATAACCTAAGAGCAATTATCAAACTTTGTAATACCAGAATCTAACGCAGACGATATAAAATAAATCAATCAAAGACATCATCGATGCAAATGTTCCCAAAGTCGTTGCCACATGGATAAAAATCACCCCACTTTTTGCGGGTATTATCAAATGATCCATACGATGGAGGATGATATATCTCACTTGATATTGTTTATATCAGTCATCCTGGAAAATGATGTAATAGATGGAAGCTATCAAACAGAACTTGAAAAATCCGGTCAAGCACAGGAAGGATATATTTTATATACATTTACTCATCAAGCACCCCTTGGAATTTTTTGTTGTTATCTGTGATTTCATAATCGTCTATTATCACGGACTCTTGCTTGATTTACGAGAAGAATCGGTGCATATAAATCTGTATATAAGATTGTAGAACTTCGCGCTTCTAAAACATCTAAAGCACAAAAATCAGTATGTTGTAAAGCAAAACAAAAAACTGTCAAAAAATTAATTATTTATCTGGTATTGTATATGTACCAACATGTGAGAGATTTTATATAAAACAGAAAGATACTTGAAAATACCGTCATAACAATCTTGATACTATCCACGTTTGACAGATACAAAGACAAAATCAAGGCAGAAAAATATAATTATTGATGAATACGGGGGTTAGCTCAGGAACGGTTAAATGAACCGCAACGAGAACATATTACGATCGTGTGAGATCTGAATTATGCACATTCGTTCACTGAATTTTGAATTTGATCAGCTTAAAATTATTCTGATTCAGAATGAATATTATTATCAGAAATTTTAAAAACTATTTTTACTACAGTCAGAAATTAATTATTCTACCTCGACTAAATCACATTTACTGTGTTTAGCTGTTGCTAACGTTGTCACTTTTTCACCTTCACCAGTGATGTCACCGCTTATACAATCAGACATAATCTTTCTAAACTGCATTACACGCGTATTCACAATCAATTTTGTTTTGTATTCATGGGACAATTCTGATCTTATTTTCTCAATCGCGTGTGCGAGTGGAACGAATTGTTCAACTTAGGTGTCATCGACTTTTGCTAAGGATTATACCATAGTTTGTTGAATCGACTTAAACGAATCGGCAATCATCTGCTTGTGTATAACGAATTTCAAATCTTCGTTCTTGTCATGATTCAAACTCACAAATAATTTGTTCACAATCAGATTGATCAAAAAGTTTTATACAATCATGTTGTAATTTTTCAATCTTAGAAAATAATAACATTAATATTTTCGTAATTCATTATACAAAAATATTTATTTACAAAAATCTATTTACACAACACACTCATCTTGCCAAGCTGGAAGTTTACGTCTGGTCACACTCGAAATAGAATCAGTTGCTATTTTTTATCACCTTCAACTTCATCAGGTTCATATAAATATCTTACAGTCACATTACCCAGTACTGGTTGTTTTGAGAAGTGGTCATGTCGTTGTATTGGTATTTATTTCTTTGTGATTGCATTGGTAAGCTTCATAGAAGTAGCACGAGTAATTTCATTATGTAATGCAGTTATCACATTTGATAATCTAGCAACCCATTTACGAGATCTCTGGTCTTTCTAAACTTTATTCAGAGATATTTTCTGTGAATACTGATATCTAAATAACTGCTCAGTAAATGTTCGATTAAATCTTTCGAAGATTGCCTGATCGCAATGAATTGCGGTATATCTCCGTCTGATTTTGACGTTAGGTTTTTTCATCAGAGATGATACTGCACCAAGAAATTCCTTTCCAGGATCTACCTGTAGCAACTGTGGTCATAGTAGACCGCCACGTTGATAAATTGGTCCAAATGCAACTGTTTTGGTTGATTGCGAAGTCAACGACAATTGACGCTTATTTGTATGTACGTGATTAACGTCTATCAGTTTTGATATTATAATGAGGCAGAACTAAAATATCTGCCTGATGAACTTCATTGGGAGTGCTGATAGATAAATTTACCATATTGCCTTTCATGCTAACCAATCTTCAGCAACAGAACGTGAGACACATCGCTGCATCAGCAAGTTTACTAATCACTGTTCTACCCCTCCAATATCCTCTTTACTATAATAAATAGAATCCATTATTATGGTAATAATCGGTTGACTAATTACCAACCCCTAGTACTTGTTTACCTTTCATCGCAGATTATACTAAGAAGCTTGCAAGTTTTTTCTCAGATAGGTTTTTGTATCGAATTTAACGAGTGAATCTACTTGACATATGCAATATGTTGATTTTGTAAATCTTTAATTTATACGAGACATCATGAACGTGGTATGCTTAATCAATCGCATTCATTTAATACCTTTCAGGTCTTGGTTAGTCTCGTTCGTCAAGTCGGATATCAAGCCGATTTCCAGGACCACAAAAATTATATACAGTTATGTTTTTCTCCATGGTATTTTGCCAATGGAACACCTGCTAAAAACTACATGTCTTCATACGAGATGAAATAGATTAGTATTTTTTGTAACACATTTCACACACTTGCCTGTAAGTGCACATTTTTATATTTTTTGTTATTATTGTTGTCAATCCACTAGTGGGGTGAGGGCTCTGCATCGAACACAATATAAGATAAGATAAGATAAGAAATCTTTATTTCAGACCGCATTGTCCATACATCTAAATTAAAATACTGATATATAGTAAAACATTGTAAACATAAAATAACATACACACACACACACACACACACACATATATATATATATATATATATATATATATATATATATATATATATATATATATATATATATATATATATATATATATATATATATATATATATATATATATAGAATACAAATCATATGGCGAATAACAACCCTCTCAAGCGTACTGGATCCACCAAAAGATCACGTTTGTCAGGGATTAATTAAAATAGATGCAATAAACTGACGACGAACAGTACGAAACTAGTAACTAACTAGCCTAAGCGCTTTCGACTCTTAATGAGTCTTTTTCAAAGGCAAATACAAAACATAGTTACGACAAACAAATAAACACAAAAACGTTGAGTTTGTAAATATATATATATATATATATATATATATATATATATATATATATATATATATATATATAAAACATATGCAAATCCATATTATTTATTATATTTGTACAACATGGATATCATTGATTTCTCAGCGACACGAAAGCAAGAGCTAGTCAAATATCACCCAGTACTACCGAATTCTATCAGAACAAGTATCATAAGACCATCTGAGTCTGTAAGACGCATTATTACTTAATCTTATAATGCCATGACTCAAGTGGGATACGTTTTTTTTAGTGGAACCACCCGTAGATGATCAGAGATGATACGATGTACTTAGAGATTTAATGAAAATGGAAAATTATGAAAGGAAGAATGTAATTATATTATTGATTGTATCACCCATATTGATGAAGTCCGATTTGTAAATGACCTCGATGGATTTATACGCAGTATACGATGATGTAATGCTGGACAAACAATCGAATATTGGATATTTTCTCGAGCTGGACGCAAAAATACTGACGTCATTTAAGTTACTCAACGATATAAACAAATACCTGGAGTGATCAGCGATAACTGCAATTTTTTTGTTGTGTTTAATGGAGTCGATACGCATTCTCTGCCAAACGTTCATCAGACTTGGTGTTAAGGGGACATGGATATAGTTCAGTTCAAAAAACTTCTTTTCACGTGCGCACACTGTCCCACACGGATATATCACGATAAATTTACATGATCCTCAATCGAGGTATCGTATAGGTCTCGATAAAAATTTTGGTTGACACTACAGCAGCAGGGACGGTGACGACCAACAGTGAGTGTCCCGGTTATTAAGCGAACACGCAAACACAAATATCATAAAAAATGGAATCCAATTAGAGAATATATCGGTTGGTTAGAAGTTTCGATTGAGCGTTATTTACTTTGTATTTTCGTTTTCGTAGGAAGCTTTTTTTTTCGTTAGCGGCCCCCCCCAAAAAAAAGTTGGCCTCTTCAACCTCCCTACTGCTATTTGAGTGTCTGAACTTCGCTCAGGCAATTCATAAAAATTGTTTCTATCTCGACGTAGCAGAAAAGGCCAAGAATGTTCCAATTTTATTAGTTAGCTGTCTTGTAATTTTACTAGAAAACGAATAGATATATAAATTAACATTTACTGCGAGACAATATTGGGAACATTTTGGGGACTCTAGACTGCACAAACGGGTAAAATTTTGCATTCTCTGCTGAAGTACTCATACGACAATTGTGAACTCTGATTTATTTCTAACTTAAATTGTATTTGTTTTTTTTCAGGTGGATGACAATGCTTACACGCTATATCAAAGTCATGACAGAAGTATCTCTAGTATTATGTCTAAGTATTAAGTTATTATTAAGCAATAAGAATCTCTAGCATAATGTCTAAGTATTAATTAGCTGCTAAGTACTAAGTATATCAAGTATTATGTCTAAATATCTAGTATTTCTATATCTAAATATTAAGTAAGTACTAAGTAATAAGTATCTCTAAAATTATGTATAAATATTTAGTAACCACTAAGGATCTCTAGCATTATGTCTAAGTAGTAAGTTAGTAATAAGTATCTTTAGTACTATATATAAGAGTTAAGTAACTGCTAAGTACTAAGTATCTTTAGTATTATTTCTAAATATTTAGTAACTATGATTTGGTGGGATATGATGCTACATGTCTGCGGCATGATGCCCCAGTGCTAGACAAACTGCCACACTGTAGGAATCGTAGCGATATTTGACATTGTAAAAGCTATGTTAAAAAGTCCAAATCACACACACACACCATACAAGCTAAAAGGTAATTAATGTCAACTAATGTATAACGAATAAAGATCATACCAAAAATTATATAATTTATCAAAGTTTGTGATATACAACGCATGAAATGTGAGAGATGTTCTCAAGTTTGCTAGAAACGCTAAGTATATTGTCTCCGCTTCTTGATCTTTTCGTATAAAGAAACGTGTCTTCCTCCAGACAGACATATGAATAGTACTATAGGTTAATTCATTATCAAAGAGCACTACAGTTTCCTTCAAGTTATAATAATGAAAAGAATGCTAATTAGTTTTACAAGTGACCTGTCAAGGCTATCTAGTCGGTAATAGTCAACCAATTACAGCAATTATAACAAGGTAAGAAAAACGTGTACCGTACTCATTATGCTTTAATGTGTTCATATATAAATTTGTCTTACAATTAGTTAAAAACCGTCACGAACACATTTTGTAAAAAAAAAGGTGTACATGTATATGTTTTGCTTTAAATTGTTGTCTTTATGCTGCTATCGTCCATAACAGATCTTACAGATAGAGAGACTGCTACTCGTCACAAACTTTTTTCCCCTTAATTAGGATACCACCATTACTACAACACTTTACAAATGGAAGAAAAACTCCGCTGGAGAAAACCGTATACTTCAATTTAGTTCTTAATCTTGGACGTTTTTCGTGAATGTGATTCATGTGTGTTTATAGGTGAGAAATTAAAATGTTTTTATGTTGCTGATTGAGTAAAAAGTTGTTATGCGATTGTTCACAAGCAAACAGCACAGTATCCCAAAGGTGTCACAGTGAAGTGCATTATGTTACTGATGCGCTAACATGACGGACTAAGGTTTAGGTGTTCAGCATCTCAAAAAGAGACCTAACAAGCGTTACATTCGGAGTAAGTATGAGCTGTGGAAGCTTAACTATTGAAGTGGCATGCTACGCTGTAAAGGCCCCTGGTGGCCGTATGTCTAAAGTGCTCGCCGTTATAGATCACTGCCTTCTTACCTCTGTCTACATCGGTTTGAGATTTGGACTTGCCAATATATAAACGAGGTGTGGAGTTACCCGATTCTTCGTCCACCAGTTTAGGCCGATAAATTATCCCCACACCTATGATATTGACTGGCTTTTATGGGCCGACATCGCCTATTCACTAAAAACCTGCAGCTACTCATATCTGCCCACATTGATGTAAACTTTATAAACTTATCGGCATTTCTTGTGGCTGTTGAGATAAAGTCAACTGTTTTGTGTTTTTTTCGTGATATGTACAAACTAGTTCCAGATCGAATGTTTTGCGAATTGTAAATTCCCTTTGGAATAAGACAACCCTCTTTATTTTTGGCCATTTTGACTGTTCCGGAGAGATTTGCATGCAGTTAAGTTGCTCATTTTATTAAACATGTAACATCAGATCCACATACTGATCAGTATCAACACCTTGGGAGGGGCTTGATTTATCGGACTACAACCAGTTATTCTGACCGACATGTACCATGTGCTGAAAAAAAAGGAATCAAATCATCAATAACAATACAATTTATTACACTGCATTAAGAGTGCTGCACTGAGAACAAGATAAGATCGATTTCCTCTTGTTGCACACGATTCTGTTTAAGGTAGCTCTATGTTCTTGTAAAATTTAATAAAGGGAACTACTCCCCAAATTTGAATAACATTTACGAACTATGTATTGTGCAACATAATGCTCGACAATTTTAGAAGAATATTATTTCAAATCGCGTAGAAAAGATAAAGCAATCCTTCGGACCCGATCCTGTACAATCTGTATCAAAGCTCAAGCAAGAATCCCGAATCTTTATTTTTCATGTGTTACGTGACGGCTCGTTCATGTAACAAAAGAAAAGTGAGTACAACAAGCTTTATAAATTTTAACAATGATATAATTTATTTTCCTAGAACTCATAAAATAATGTAAATAATTTATGTAAAACTTACGGTTTACAGAATTGATTCAAAATTTTGTTCAAAAATAAAAGTAATATAAGTCCTGTAAAGAGTTCTAAACACAGTCTGAAAGTACATGTTCCGGTCCAAAATGGCGGTTGACCACGTCAGACGAAGGCTAACAGCAAATTCCAGAATTTTCACAATAAACAATATATGTGTTTTCCCGTTCCAATATTAGGAAGAAAATGTCCAAATACGTAATGTTATTCTCTATGAAAATTATAAAGACGAAGTGAAAAATAGTTCATCTAACACGGCATGTTTTTATATAGACATAATGACAACTTCTTCTGGCACAACAAATTAGAAGTTGTATAACAAACTCGACGACGATAGCCTGTCCATGACTGTTGACTCTCGACCAGGACAGTCTGTCCGTGACTGTGTATAACGTACAAAAATCTCAAACATATATGGGAAAGGCTAATGCGTAGCCTGAACTGCACGCGCACGAGGAAGCATGCAATTTCCCATTACTTCTGAACATTTAGGAAAGCCTGACCCAGCATCAGCCAATCACCCTCGTGGCCATTCCTGAATGTTTACTTGCAATGAATTTGCTACCATAGACATTACGTGCTAACAAGAGTCACATCTACGACTCAAGCAAACACTGTTTTATCAAAAACATGTTAGACGACATTAATATAATGAAATAAAATGAAATAAAAAGAGACTTATACAAAATTGAAATATTAACACACATAATTTAACCCCAGTCTCGTAACACATGAATGATATTATATTGAGATGTGAGCCATACATAGTTTGTCGTTCATTAATATTTCGACTAACGTCGTGGCTACCACAAAAAATTATTCCGTCAGCAACAGACCATATTTAAGAGGACATTGAAAACCAGTCTATGTTGCACTTAAAATTAGGATTATAACATGTAAGTCAAATAACAAAGAAAAGAGTGAAGTCATTATCCAAGAGGCAAATAACTATTTCCCTGCAACTGCCATTAAATTATCTCACGACAGTATCAAAATCAGTAGAAACCTTTTGTACGCCTCTGTCCGTCATTAATGCCAATGTACATGTATTTTAGAGGTATCTTACGTTCGCGTATAGATAATGACGTCGATTATGGGTATGAATGTCGTATATATATATATATATATATATATATATATATATATATATATATATATATATATATATATATATATATATATATATATATATATATATATACTACTTACTGCATTGTATGGTAAAATATGAACGAGTTTTTTGGATGGTTATACTGCACTCCCAAAGTTGTGCAGTATATCCATCGAGACAAAACGAATTCACATTTTCCCACACAAATGCAGTAAATTTTTTATTATATGCTCCTTTCCTTATTCTTTCCATTGCTTAAATATATAAACACAAATACACTACAATAAACAAACTAACCAAATGTATGCCGTTTTCCAAACTAAATATACTAGATTAGCTGCATCATTACACAACAATATGATTAATGCGCACGTAACTCCGCCCAGACAAATTTAAATTGGTCGCGCTCTAGACGTAAATTTCGAAAGAAAATGGCGTTTGGTCTACTTAAAATTGAAATATGGAGTAATATTGTTTATAAATACGCATTACAACAACTTTTCCATTTGATCTGGAATGAATATATTTTGGTATTTTTGTCGATTCGACGAAATTTTGTGATTATGATCTGGATTTATCTACATGAAGCAACTGGCATCGGATTCAGAAGTGTCTGCCAATTTAATCATATTGAAGTGTTTTGACATCGGCATGCATGTTTCTGTTCTGTCACTGAATGATTCAGATCATTATGTGGGGAAAATTATGATATTGTTTCGATTGAAATTATCGAAAAGACGCTGTAGAATTTAATATTTATTTCATTTTAAGTGCAGTAACGAGAATGCACCTACACTTGAAATATACTCGAAATTACAGTACAATTTCGAAATGTGTAATCAACCTTTAAAACGCATGGCATGGCTCATGCAATTCAGATTTGCAGAACTATAAAAGTATATTTTGAGGATATTCCGGATGTAAAATTATAAGTATTTAGCCTCTTTTATTACCAACTAAAGAAAACGGTTTATGTCTTATATCTTGGATGTTATTGTCAGGACCCAGTCTGGCGTCTATAGCAAGATTAAATCTGAAACATTGTATCAAAAATGTTAACGCGTAATGTGCCAAAGCTAAAGGATTGTTGCAATCCATGAAACATCTGCTTTATCCTAGTTCATTTAGAAACAAATTTAATCAACCAAAACGTAGAGAGTCTACCACAATGAGTGTGCATTATCTGTTTACAAAGTAGTTCGTAATATACTGTTGGGCACGTGTCTTGCCCGTGACTGCAGAATGAAAGTGTACAATATCGGGAAATACTGAACAATTTTGACAATGTAAAGTTAACAGAGAAAAAATAAGCATATAATACATGTGTATATGTGTGTAGTAACGTCTTGTGTGTGTGTGTGTGTGTGTGTTTGTATATATATATATATATATATATATATATATATATATATATATATATATATATATATATATATATATATATATATATATATATATATATATATATATATATATATATATATATATATATATATATACTAACGTCGTATAAATGTAAGTACGTATAATGGTACTTGTGGTATTTAATTTAAGATTATCACTGTTAAAAAAATTCATCCTTAACTATTCCATGGTCAATATCCCACGTGATGGCATGCATATTGGTGAGTGCAGCAACCATGGTTACCAATCAGTTAAAGGTAATATATTTTTCGTCTATCAATAGTTCAGATCCTGTGAACAAATTGCACACTTTTCAACATGTCCCTCGCCAACCCACAACCCTATAAAAGAGACAAATTGTGCATATCTGAAATTTAAAGAAGTAACGTATATATAATCATTAAATAAAATAAATGAAAGAATTTATATGAGTCATGTTTTTATTAATTTTGTCTTTGGTTGCACCAAAAACAATATTTTCATATTATATTATCATAGGCAATTAACACATTTATTGATAAAACAGATTATAATACTTCTGATTATTTTGACACGAACGGGTTCGTGATAACCAAGGATTACTTATTCACAAATTTTAGATCTAAATGAATTTGTTAGACTATTATGGATTGTTGCATAACTTTAAATCAATTTAATTAGAAATCGTCATTAGTTTAACGTTATGTGAATATATATATATATATATATATATATATATATATATATATATATATATATATATATGATGTGTGTATGTATATGTATATAATTTTCACATAATATCTCTATTTACACAAGTATACATATACTAATTGTACTATATTAGGATGCATATTTTACACTTATTATAATTTTACTGTATCAAGATACACATGTTGCACATAAACCCTGTCTGAAAATGTCTCTTGCATACAAATGATGACGTAGAAGATAAGTAACTTTCATACACGTTAATACAGGAAATTAATATAAATGTCATTGTTTACGAAGCAGCTGCATGGAAGATAAAAAATAATGTTATTTCACTATTGACGAGCAATGTAAAACTATTTAGATGAATGTTTCGGAATGAAATTAATAATCTGAATCAGTCTGAAAAATATTTACCTCAGCCTTTGGCATTACGCCTTGTCGTTGTAAGCTCTATATAAATTAAAAGGTAGATCGATCGGAAGTAGTAGGAGAAAGTAAGAATCCGAGCTCAACAACCCCCTCCAGACCTCCAAACAAATACAAAATACCTAGGTAACGTAATAGAAAACCTATTGCAATCAATAATTGCGTTAAGAATCCGAGCTCAACAAATACAAAATACCTAGGTAACGTAATAGAACACCTGTTGCAATCAATAATTGCGCTAAGAATCCGAGCTCAACAACCCCTCTAGACCTCCAAACAAATACAATAGAACACCTGTTGCAAAATACCTAGGTAACAGGTAAAATTTAATTACGTGATCTTCCAGAATAAGCAAAATGATATGTCAGACTCAATTTTCCAAATCATTACGATTTAGCAGAGCGTGGCGATTGTGGACTAAATTACGCATTAGAATTCCAGTAAGGTAAGTGGTATTATACCTCATTACCAACTGTTAATGTCTCAACTGTAGATATCAAAAATATTTCATTATCATGGTGATAGAGGCTAAACTTTACTTTACCGCTGACATAACGACGGGACTCAAACAATCTTTTATTTGTGATTTGTTAAGAGGGTATTTTTTGTCGATAAAATACACCTTTGACCGATCAAGATCAATTGTAAGTTTGGTGTATTTTTGCTGACTAATCGGACAGTGAAAGTTGTTAAATTCCGCTAGCAACTTTTGATACAATTGTTCGAGATAATTAAAATACTCGCTGTCATCAGATCTGATGAGCGAAAGTTTTAACTTGTCACGGGTACCACTAAAGCATATGCCTGATGTTTCATTATTAATTTCAACTGTCAATGGTTTGCCGTCCATCATTAGATATTTGATTTTGCTACTGTAGCTATTTGTTACTGTCAAATTTTCAAACATTATTTTTAAAGTTTAGATAAAATTTTAGTTTGCAAAGATAATGTCAAATATATCTCTATCATCATGACAATACCCAAGTGCAAATGTATCTACCCCATTTTCGCAATAACGTTTATCATCAAAATTGCTCAAACCGCGTTTGATAAGGACATCTGTTTCGAGCTTATGATGATTTGTCCGAATTGACATAGCTCTTATAAAACTAACACCGCCATCAAGCGCATACTTGTAGTCATCAAATTTTATAAACTTTTTAACAAAATCACGAGGCAGACCTTTTGCTTTTTTTGTTATTTTATTATTGTCTAACAATACGGCATACATTTTACTACGTAATCCGATAAAGTATTTGATAGCGCTCGAGTTCATTTCATCTTTGAACTTACCAATAACCTTTTTATTTGTGTCGTCATGAAATTTACTGTCACGTGGGTAATCAGAAAGATCAAACAGATATCTATTATCATGCATGTCCTGATAGATGTCCTCACATTCGATTTCATATACGAGCGAATCAGTATCAGTAAATAATAATCTACTAGCCGGCCATTGATTTTTAACAAAATTATAATGAAAATCGTACATCAGCCACTTTGATAAATCTAACACTGAAGCTCCAACGTAGATCGGCTTGTTTAGTTTTAGATTTGTTTTTCTTCTTTGTATCGCAACAATTCTCATTAAATATTTTCATGCTCACAAAATCATCGTCTGACACAAGTTTGTTTCTGCGATTGACATCATTGACTAGTTCGATATTTACGCGTTTCCTAATATTCTCCATCGTCTTACCAAAAACAGAATTGTTCATCAGTTTGAAAAAGTTTTTCTCAAAATCAGTTTTTGCCGCAGCTCTTCTTGTAGTGTTCGAGTTAATATAACCTCTCATCCACGGCGACTGATTAAATTTTAGTACGCGATGAACTTTTCTCAACACGAGACCAGCATCGACTGCTTGTTTTAAAGCTTTGTAATGCAAAACATAATTACGTTTATGAAGCAAATTTGGTACTAGTTTCTTTACCATAGAATGTTGTCTTGGTAATGCTAACGCTTGTTGTTCTTTGATAACAAACTATAATCTATAACCATCGATTCCGCACAGAAAGGGTAATCGTTATGTAATTTGTGTAGCGAAGTTGGATAATCGAGATCAACTTCAACGAAATACGAAACATCGTCGGGTATCTTTTTTTCTGTCTCTGATAGAAATTGATCAGCCGTGATCCAATGAAATCCACCAAACGGCATTGACTCTGCCATCGAATACCCGTACAAGTTATTGCAATCTAGATAAACTATATACTTCGAAGGAAGGTCAGGATTATACTCTTTCAAATATTTGTTGTTTGCTTCAGCATATTTCTTCGTTATCACGCTAATACCGCCTCGGATACCTTTTTCAATAAAATTGAACATATCAACATCAGTCAGTAATTCCAACCTTACCTTACTAAACTTTAACAGAGCATCCCATGACAGTCCGGGGGCAGAATAATACCAGCAAGGATCTAGTCCGTAATTATTATAACTCACTTCTCGAAAACTTTCAAAAACATCTGCTAATAATAACACGTCAGTTTTCAAATACAAATCGTGATAATCACCAAAAGTCTCACAATCAAACTCTTTCCAAATATCTTGTGCATACTTGTACTCGTCATCAGTTATATTTTCTTTTTTTAAGTTGCGAGTAAAATTTGTCTTTGCTAGGTAAAGATGTTTCATCAAATTTACTCCAATCGTCGAGATATTTGTATGGAAAAACTCCTTTTTTAGCTAATAGATTAAATTTATCTCCAAAACAGTCTCTTAGGTTATTAAATTTACTACAACCTTTTACTAGCTCATCTAACGAGGCTGCCATAAACTGCAGGCTGTCAATAAAACGTAATTTACCTAGCGTAACTGACATATACTTTTCAAAATTATTTGGAATGCATTTGATGACATTATTGAGTTTTAGATGAGCTTTTATCTCAGGATCACACTAGCTTCTACGATGATGTGACTATCATATCCTCGAAAATTGTGAAGAATAACTGGAATAAAATCTGGAGCGTGAAATTTTAATTTACACTGGTCATGAGCCGCTCACGATACTGTCCGGTCAAATGGCAATGGTCACGTACTTTTTTGTTTGTCAGGGTCAAAAGCTTTTTCACAAATATAACAAATTTTCGCTTGCTTGTGTGATCAGATCTTGTTGAGGTGTTAATTTTAACATTGGAGTTACTTTTTTCAAACGATAAGTAATATTATCAACTTCATTAATCAACTGCTTGAGAAGCCAACAGCTGGATTTTTACCTCGATAAGTTGGATTGGTTTAGATAATCTCGAATCAGCGCAAACAAACTACCTTGTACGCTACTCACATGGAACATGATTTTGAATTTTTCTTGTACTCGATTGGTTAGGATCATTTTCTACGCCAAGTACAGGTTGAAGTAAGCATTCGAAATCGACGTATATGACGAAAGGAATTTTTAGTTTATGATTATGATGGACAAACTGTAACACGCTATCTTTTTTAGATGGCATTGTTATTCTTTGTACGTCACTACAGTACTGCAAATGCTTTTGTAATGTTTCATTGTCTCTACAACCGTGCAAGCAGCGATAACAAAAGAACTTTTTGTTGTTATTTTTATTATACTGTCTTCCAACTAGTCTGTTAAAGTTTTTGATCCAAACGTAATGATTTTTATAAAACAGTAAATTGATAGTCGATTGTGAAGCTTTTTCTGAAATATACCTCGGATAGACATTTTCTTTTTCATCTAATCCGAAAACGTTAATCGAAATATTATTTTGCTTTTCAAACTTTGGTATTTGATTTTCTGCCACTGGAAAGTCAATACCAGCACAATTTAATCTTGACACGTGACTGATATACTTCTCAACACGATCAGCATTTTTTTCTGCTGGAAATAGCGCGGAAAGAACAGCCCATTGGAAACATTTGCTATCGACGTTTTTTATGTTTATACAGCACTGTTTATTTTTTTTTTGGTGGCAGGTCGATATACGAACTACCGCGTAATGCGTCATATTTCATCGTGTGAAACAAAATTTCCTTGATCATTTCAAACTCCAACCCGAACCTAATTCGGTAAATTCTTCTATTTTTTTTCCAAATTTCTTGGTGTATTTCATTAGATAGTGACAAAAGATCACTACCAAGTAAAACACGTCTAGATTTTGCGTTGATGTAAGGGTCTGCAATTTCCTTGTTAGTAGATTCTCCGTCAAAAGTAGTTTTGAAAATATAACGTGATATTGCACTAACAATCTTAGACCCTTGTGTTTTTCAAGCTCACGTTTTACAGTCGTCTGTAGCAGATGAAAGAGATTTGTTTCAGAAAAATTTACTAAAACGTTTTGATTATCAAACTGATAACTATTGTCAAAACCTGTAAAAGCAGTCGCTATTTTAACAGGTTCTCCCATAAGACTTCTCTTGGCTATATCACGCAATTTCAACATTATTATATACTATAGTCTAATATCTAATTGATAATTTACTCCGCTAAACAACAATTAGAGATAAAAATATCACCTATAATATAATGACAGTAAATCTGACAAGCGCACGTGAGCAAGAGGTATATCATGTTTATCCGAAGTACAATCTGTACGCTGGAAATGCACTTGGTTCGGTTATTAATATCATTACTGGAATATCTGTTGGTAAAGCAACGCCAGCGGGTTATACGATTAGTGTAAAGGGAGATAATACTGAAAGAATTACGATGTTTAGAAAAGATTTTATTTACACGTTATTTTGCGATGACATTCCAGAGGGGAAACGAGTATATCATTATAACGGTAAAGTCACTGATGATAATATTGAAAATTTATCCTTACAAGATGAGTTTCAGCCGCATCCGGTCTTTGATTTATACGAGGCTAACGATCGTGGTATTATAAGAAACAGAAAAACTAAAAAAGTTCTTAATAATATGAGCAATATGGGATATATCAGTGTGACTGTTAGAGGAACATCGACAGATCGAGTTTGTTATACTGGTCATAGGTTTGTTTACGAGGTGTTCAACGGATCTATACCCAATGGTCTGGTTATTAATCATATCAATAATGTAAAAACAGACAATCGATTGGAAAATCTGGAGCTAGTGACCCAACAGGAAAATGTGAGAAAAGGACGAGGTGGTGGTATTAATTTTAGATGCCCAATAAAACCTGTTATTTCGTTAAACCTTGAAACGGATGAGGAGATCAAATTCAAATCAATTACAGCTGCGGCGAAATATTATAATATAAATCCCAGAGCAGTAAAATTTGTAGCTGATGGAGCAACAAAATCAGCTTTTTCAAACAAATATGATGCTAGTATTATTTTTAGATATGATGATTAATAATATTTTGTAATTCGGTTTTAGTCAAACAATGATGAGCAAATGCTATAATATCATCGCAATCAAATTTTAGCGTCGTACTGCACTTTCATTAATTTTATTTTTTTTTCTGCTGCTGTTAGTAATATTTTATGAGAATCACCTTGCATTACAAAACTCAACGGAATATGAACTATAACCTGACAAGCATTTTCTTACCGCTTCAGTCAGTTCGTGGTAGTTTATTATATTAACTTTTTGGTGATATTTGACCTTGTCAGTCATCTATAACAACAAATTAGATAAAAAGTATATTATAATATGGATATGATGAAACGACTTGCTAGCGATAAGGTCTCCACAATCTCTAATGATATGATAGACAAATCCATTGGTTATAACGAAGATAATATTTTATATAAACAACGAGTCTGATGATGGTGAAATAGTCACCGTCGTTAACAGATATAAATTATAGCAGACCAAACACTGGAAAATATAATGTCAAGTATCACATTGCTAAAAAAAATTATAAAATTTAATTTTACGTTACCGAACAGCAGGTATTTTTGCAGTTAATCAGACCTTTTTTAAACATCAAAATTCCAGACCGACAGAAAAATATCAAATTCGATTTCATATTTGTCAACTCTTTAATCTTATGACGATCTCTGACGATCGCAGACAATATCTAATATCATTATGTAAACCAGTAAAATGCAAATCTATCAAACGAAAGTATGAGGAAATTTATAATAGCATTATTTCACAGTCGATAAAATCGACAGGTTGGAATCCAGCTGTTAAATTTATCACTATACCCACGCCATTTGACTAAACTTTTATCTCCTTTTTTCCTAATCACTTTTTCGATAACGAAAACATCTTGTTCAGTTTTTTGTAGTTCTTGTTCGTAAAAACTACCTACTATAGGTTCCCCTGCCAGATCTTTTAACGCGTACGTTACAGGTATTGTTAAGAGTACTTTATCAACAACAAATACTTCTTCGCTCCAGTTTGGAGTAAATCCTTTTTCAAATATCTTTTTAGTCAAAGAGATTCTAACTTTATCACCGACCTTAAATTTATGTCTGCGGTACATGTTTTCGTTTGCTAATATTGGATTTTTGATAGCGTCATTGGGTGATTTTGATGGTTCGATGTTTCGTGTTATTATATTCGCCTACGATTTGAGAAAGGTCATCGATGTACCTGTTGGTGTTTTTAGCTGTCATATGTTTGTGTAATTTTTCGTTTAGCGTGCGATTAAATCTCTCGACAACAACGCTTTTGCCTTCGTTTCCTGTAACGTATTTTTTAATATTATTTTGTTCTAGAAACTGCTCAAACTTTTTGTTAAAAAACTCGGCTCCATGATCAGTCCAGATTTTGTTTGGTTTTCTTTCAGTACTCGTTATTATCGTTTTAGCGCATCAGTGATTGACGTTCCTGTTTTATCTGAAACTGGCACACTAAAAGCGTATTTGCTGAAAACATCTATAACGTTAAACAAATACTTCTTTGGAGCGCCATCAGCGCCAACGTTAAACTGAGCCAGATTGGATACATCTACCAATCTATTGCCCAGATATCATCTACAGCGTTTGCAACAACTTTACGTCTCGGAAACTTTTTTTTTTTAGGTCTGTGTAGTTCGACTGCAAGATCATCGTATAATTCTTTTCCGAGTCCAAGTTTATATTTTGCTCCTATCATTCCTTGAACAAATCTTCTATCAAAACGTTCTCGTAGATTTGTTGGCTCCATATCATGTAATTCGTCTAACATTACTTTATCACAATCTGCTTTCGAGTTTTCATGATCACGATAACAGATATCATGACGCATTGCTATTGCATCCACTTGATTATAAGGCTCTTGTCCTGGCAATGGATTGTCGTTTTCATCTAGTTGTTGATCTAGCGGATTGTAAGGACCTGTATAACGATGACCTGGCAAGGTCCAACCGCCTTTTGGTTTGGTAATTTACCAATTAGTTTATGTATATCTATACCTAACCCTATTATTTCTCTGTTGTTACAACGTTGACAGTACGTAATGATTTTATCTTGTTCTATGCAAAGATCTTTGTCACAATCACAATTGCATTTCATTTTATTTTATTTTGTTTCATAAGATTAATCGTCGATCAAGATAACTCTATCAACGCTAGATCCTACTTGTTTTTTCAAAAACATACTTTTCTTTCTACCACAGATTGCACAAATACTTTTTAACATCGTTCTATTATTTTTCGTTTTTTCCGTCATCTCATCCTTGTTCTCTGTTTTAGTTTTGCATTTGAGACAGTATGTTGACATTATTATATCAAGGAGTTTAGATAAAATTGATTGCAATATTATCATTCGCATGAGAAGGAAGCTCATCAAATTGTAAAATAAACTTTAAAAAGTTTTTACTCCCAGAGTTTTTACTCCCAGAGTTTTTACTCTGGTGCATTTGTCTGACAAACATGATACAATAATAACCACAAGCTGATGTTCCAATCGGCTGTAGTTGATTAGACGAATAATTTATTTTATCAAATTTTTTAAAAATATATTTTTTTATGAGATCGCTTGGAGGAAGTCCGAACGAATCAAAATAATTGTTATCGTGGACAGCAACCCAGTGGGTGCCAGAGCCATCATTGAAGTTTTCAATATTTACAACACAAGAACCGCCTGTTGGTACGTCATCGAGTTCATCCTTGGAAAATACTCCTCGAAATCCAACAACGTCCTTCAATTTTTCAATGATGTGTCAAAATTGCTCAATAACGTCTGGTCCCTGGTAGAGTTAATCCGCGTCCGATTCCTAGTAAGTTTGGCAGCAGACTTCCCGCTAGTCCCGCTAAAGTGGAGCGAAAGGAATAATTCCTCCTTGTTTTGTTTGTTTGCGTTTTGTTGTTTTCTTTTTTTTCGATGATTTTGTTTTTTTTCGGCGACTTTTTCGTTGGCATTTTATTTTATACTATTACATAAAATTAACGATAGATTTGTTTGATACCACGACCTTCGACTGCTTTCTTTGTTGCGCCAGAGACTGCTCCTGACGCAGCCGCAAGTCCAAGTGTACCAAGTACTGGTAAAACTTTGCTAGCTATTATTGATAACGCTGGTCCAAAAAATCCACCTTCTTTTGACATTGCAGTTACCTGAGAAAAAGATAATTTCAGCACAAATGGTTTTCCTTTGTCGAGTTTATTGATTTGTTGTTGCGTTAGCATGACTTTTACTGCAATTTTATTTGAAGTTTCCGGAGAGATCATCAAAGAAACAGAGCTGCGTTTAGCAACAGCTGCTGATAATTTTTCAACTTGACCAGATGTTAGGTATATTTCTCGAGTTGTGTATTTGGTTTTCATAATGTTATATCCAAGTTGTTAGATTAAACTTGTACTGTCATTCTTCCTTTGATTGAATCGATGGTCAGAAATCGATCACTAACCAATAGCGCGTATACGTTATACTGTTCACTGGCACATCGCCCAGTGTCCACGTGACCTCAATATCTGCAGTCGATCCCACAACACGCTCCAATGTTTTGATACGTCAAAATAAAAGATGGGATAGAGCGTTCGAAACTCTTCTATTGATATTTGAGATCCACTGTCCGCGTTCTGATATTTTTGCATTGCTTCCATAAGATACATGTACGGCCGAGAGATGTTTCTGGTGGCGTCTTCGGCAAAGTTACATTCGATTGCACGTTCGGGATACTGTTTGGAATTTACTCTCACAAATATTCGTCTAACGTCTGGGTTATCGAATATGGAGTTGTTTATTTCCTGATTGTTACGACGTGCTTGTCGTTGAAATACGACGAACAAGTGTCGCGGTAGTTGTTCGCTGGGCGTGGTCGTTACACGCCATGTGTAATCAGTCGCGTTGGGAATGGCTGTTTGATAAATCCTGTTCTGTTGGAAGTGTATCTTTTTTGTAAAGGTGGCTAGTAAAGATTCGAGCTCCATCATTTTAGCTAATGAAGGGACAACCCGAGGCATCCACAGTGCTAATCTTGTAATAGAAAACTGTCCCTCAGCCACTCCACCGGCGTGTATTATACAATCGTTTTGATCAGCTCGATCTAATATAAGCGTATGTTTTATTCCTCGAAACACTTTGTTATAATCACGGCAAAATCCAAAGATTGTACTTAACGGAAGCATCATCGTTATTTGGCGAGATTCTGCGGCAAATGCTTTTCGTTTAGCAAATCCCTCGTTATATCTTATGTTACGTGCACTAATAACACCGTTTATAAAATTTAACATGCAACACCATCTGGGCTGCACCTGGTGGAGTTATACCAAGATTACGACAAGCGGCAATAAGTGAAACTCTTGTGCGTTTGCATCAGCAGCTGCACCTGGTGCGGCTATACCAAAATTGTTAGCATTAGCAATAAGAAAATCTCTTACAATTATAGCATCTGCAGCGGCATCAGCTCCGTGTACCACTTGAAATAAACTCGCTCGACACAGTTGCCCCTAGTCCAGTATCTTTGAACCACATCATATTTGTGGCTATTGATCTGGAATAGTCATCGCTAAACGAAACGATGTTTAGTATTGTACTCGCTATGGGTAAAGTGCATCGAAATATCTTCTACGGTTTGATTGGCCAGTTGGTATCGTGCACTCTTAAACAAACTCCAACCATATTGACGAGAGCGATTTCTACATTAGCTGCAATATCAGCACCTGCTGCATCTAATATTCGGCCACGCACTTCTAACATTGCCTTATGGGGTAGTAGAAACACGTCCTCGTCTCTTGTGTTAAAAGTTCTAACTCCGGTTTTATTCGGTTCGTTCGAGTTCTCATCGAGATACTCGACATACTCTAATCTGTTACAGCATCGTCAGTATCAATTTCTTCTGCAAAGTCGAGATAGTTTTTAGCTGACATTTATTTTATAATCGTTACACAAAATTAAAAGGCAGCAGGGGTCATCGGCGCTGTTTTCTTTACAAGTTTACGTACTATTTCTTCACCACTCGGCGACAATAATTTTTTTGTTGTAGCTATCATAGCTCGTTTTGTTTCTTCTGTTGGCGCAATATCTGATATTACTCGTTTTATTTCAGACACCGTAGGTGTTGTTGAAGGTCCTTTAATCTTATCAGCAATCTTTTGCCCTACTGCAGTGCCTGCTGAAGATGCCGCCCCCTGTAGCGAAAGCTTTACCGGCGTCAAGTGCAATGGGCGCTACTTTACGCGCGATTCCTGGAATATTCTCTGCAATTGTTGTAAATATATTTCCAAACAATCCACTACGATTTTTCTTCGATAAACTTTTCTTCGTCTCATTTTATAAAATTATGTACACAAAATCACATGCCTAGGCAGTGCGTAGGTGTAAGTAATACGTGACTATCTCGTTGTTCACGTCTATTTGTCGTCCAGATTGGTCTGTGAGTTGCATTGTAATGCTTGTAATTTGATTCTCAGGTGTTATTGGATAGTAGATAATCTGTCGCGGATTGATTTGCATGAGAGAACCCGGTGGGACTTCTGGTGAGAAACTGTAGATCGTTTGCCCGCGGTTGCCTTTTGACGTATAAGATCCAGATGCGATAGAGCAATTGATGAGTATTGTATTTACTTCTGTAATATCTACTGGTAGTTCTCCATCAAATGTCAAAGATTTATCTTCACCGTGGTATAGTATAAAACTCTAGTAAAACCTAACATCTTTCCAAAACTTCTTTCTTCAAAGATGACTTTCATATTTCTTTTCACTGTTATCCTAGCTCGTAAGGTGTTATAATTCGCCGCTAATTCGAAATTATCAGCATTCCCACCAGCTTTTGTTAGAAGCTCTTTTATTGTTCTGTTTAGATCAGTAATGTTATAAGCTCCTTGTGGAATCTGTAGTTTGTATTGTATATCAATAAACTCTTTTGTGTGATGTTGGAGATTGTTTAACATTAACGATTAAAATTTCATCATTAATCCCAGTTTTAATATTCGGCATGGCGTTCCAACAAGTACAAGAAATTAATCCAATCTCATACTGTTTTGCAGGATCTAGTTCTATTGGTGGGTTGTAATTTACTGTAAAATTCGCGCTGTTTCCTGTTATTTGTGATGAATCAAGCAATAATGTTGTTTGCATTATACTAATATTTTAGATAAGATCGCGGTGTAAAATTTCGTACTCGGATGATGTTAGTAATCCACTCGATCTTAGATGATCAAGTATATCAATAATTTCGTTATCAATCTCTACACTTTCATTACCAGCTTCTTTAGAGGATATCAACAGCATTAGCCGATCGACTATGTCTGCGTTTGATGTAAAACTTTAACTCCACCTCCAGTCTTTTTTCTTCCGGTAATCTTTTTATCTCGATCATCTTCGTATATTATCAAACAATTTTTTAAAATCCCAACCTTTTTATAACCTTTGGTTTATTTCGATATCGTTCTGATGTTTTTAAGAAAAATTTAGCAAATTCCTTCCCTCTAATATAATTGAGTAATGTTGGAATATTTTTCTTCTTTTTTGATCTTTAATTTCTTCATCAGCATGTAAACCATCTTTTATAATTTTTCTAATTTTTCTATCAAATTATCATACTTTTCTTTTGGCCAATCTCGAATACTATTAATATTAGTGATATCATATTTTTCCATAAACTCGTTATACTCGGAATCGCTAATTTACCCTAGCTTGTCTTCTGTAAAATTTATAGTTTCTTCAAAAGGTATTATTTTTATCACACTTTCTTGTAACGTTTTTTTTTCTCAGCTAATTCTCAGTTTGTTCTGACACTTTTTCCATATAACCTCTTATCTCATCGGGATTAACCGTCAATGTTGTTATTGCGTGTTGAAGTTCAAGAGGATTGTTCATTAGCTGTATCAAACTCAGCTTGTCGTGCAGCAGGATCAGCAATGTTTCTTACAAGTTCGTTTACAATCTTTTTAGTTTCTTCTTTTGATCTTTCTCCAAGTAAACCAAACAAACCCTTTTCTTTCATTTTTGCTAGTTCTTCTGGAGATAATGTTTGTATTTCTGGCTGCTTGCCAAGCATTGCCTCAGTAACAGGTTTGAAAAATTTGGTTCTTTCTTCTTCTGCTTGAACTTGTCCACGTCGAGCTTCTTCCACCTTTTTCTTAAAAGCCGCACGAGTTTCGAGAAACTTTTTTAGTAATTCGATTTTCTGTTGATGTTTGTCCATTATTTTTTATACGCTTTACAAAATTATATCATAGAAACGTCTCAAGGCAACAACGAAACATCTTGGTTGGATCACGCGCTAGTTTGTCAAATAAAAAGAAACTATATCTATCTTTAGTTGCTCGATGATATAATTCGATAAATTTATCTTTTGTAACATCACCACATTGTTCGTTTGCAATATTTCTCACATCCACATTATCTAGTCCGGGAAATAATATGAAACAACCCGTATTTCGCCTAATAAACCTATCAACATTATAAAAACCTTGGGCAAGATAAACAGAATTACATCTTTTATTACGTGATAGTGAAAAATATGATCTAATCTTGTTCATTTCCTCATTGTTTAGCGGAATATCATCAAAGACGATTATCTTCTGCTCTGACGAATCGAGTTCATTCACTGGAACGAGTTCTTCTGGTTGTTTTATCAAAAATATATCATCACCAATGCCAAGTTCATCACGAAGTTTATCATTATACTCACTTAGTAACTCGTATTTGTCTTGTTGGGGGTTGATGGTGTAAATATACACCTTATCATAGTTAAAGTTATTATTGAGTAAAAGATTTAATAACAAATTTGTTTTACCAGATCCAGTTCGCCCAACAATAAGATAATGACAGTCTGGAAGTTCATTGTTATGTTTATGCTTCACCAATCGCTCGGTGTCAAAGTTTATTATCTTCGCCATCGTATAATTTTATGTTATATTAAACCAACAATTTTGTGTAGAACGGTATGTATAATGAGCTACTATACAAAATTTGGAACATTAGCAGTAGATTTATTAACAGAAGGTTACAGGGTGACTTATCCAAGTATGCGACTCTTGATAAGCTCAAAAATGAAATCAACAATTTGTTAAACGTTGCAAGTGTAGATCCAAATGAAGTTGTAGTTTTCCAGGACAAACAAGGACGATTAAAGACGAGTAATGTACAACTATCAGATGTACTAGTACGAAATCCTACTGCAGTTGCTAATAATATTGTTACTTTTAACAATCAAGGTAAGATAGAAGATTCGGGTAGGTCAGTTAACGATTATGTTAGAAAAGCAGGTGATTTATTTACGGGAAACATTGCTATGAACCAGAACAAGATCACATACCTTGGAAACCCAACTGAGGATAATGACGCTGCTACTAAGAAATATGTTGATGATCAGGAATCAAAGTACGTGTCGTGCATGGCGGTATAATGCGTGCATTTCTCAACATGAACAATAATGGCATCAATAATCTTAGAACACCAGAATCTGATTTTGATGCTGTAACAAAGAAATATGTTGATGATATCAACAATGAAATCACCAAGTTCAAAACTGATTTTACTAATCACATCACCACGTTTTTAAATTTTCGCAGAAACATAAACAAAACCAATAACGAATTTTTTGGAAGTCCGCCATCTGTTGATATTACACTCGATAATATTAACACAAAACTCAACGATATTATTAGTGGAATTCCTAGTATTGTTGAGAAAACGAGTATGATTAAAATTCCTCACAAGCAGATTAAAAATATTGTCTATACTGTTGCTTCTGGAATGTCTACTTGGTCGCCGCAAAATAACACTCTCAAACATACTGCAGAGGTCACTGGTGTGTATAGATTGTCCGTGTTGAGCAGTGAAAAGTTTAATATATTTACATTATTTCCATGGCGTCACTCGACTGATAATTTCTCTGGAACTGTGTCTATTGTGTTAAACAAAGATGTTGAAGAAACTTTTATGCTAATAGCAGATGACAAAAAATTAACTGCTGTGTCATATTGGTATTGTCTGGAATTTGTGGCTGAAACACCTCAACTAGTTACTTAATCAAGCCTGAGATTATGTGAACAAATATTATAATGAAAAAAAGTATAGTTGATTTCAATCATATTTCAAAAGATATTCCAGAACAGGATGTTGACGCACTAATACAATACTACAAATATTATCATAAAAAACTTTGGTGCGTTAAAAAATGTACAAATATTATAACAAAATACTTCGAGTAATATCATATCTACCCTTGTTAATGACTAGTTCTGGCATAATTTCAAGTGGTATATCATTAAACCCGTTTTTGTTAATCATATCCGGTGTTGGTGTTTCTCTTACAGCAGCTTGTAAAAAAGTTGAACCTAAAATTTCGATAAAAAGCACGGCTGCTTAACATCAATTATAACTTACAAAAAACTACTTGATCAAATAAGATCTTACCTACGAGGAGTAAAATATAGTATGGACGATTTAATACGTGAATTTCGTATTATTGACAACATGTTAACAGATATTCTACCCATGAGGATCAGCAAATATGAGAAAGATTATCAAAAGAAGTATGATATAACATAAAATTTTATATAATACCACTTAACGGGAATTCTAATGCGTAATTTAGTCCACAATCGCCACGCTCTGCTAAATCGTAATGATTTGGAAGATTGAGTCTGACACATCATTTTGCTTATTCTGGAAGATCACGTAATTAAATTTTACCTGTTACCTAGGTATTTTGCAACAGGTGTTCTATTGTATTTGTTTGGAGGTCTAGAGGGGGTTGTTGAGCTCGGATTCTTAGCGCAATTATTGATTGCAATAGGTTTTCTATTACATTACCTAGGTATTTTGTATTTGTTGAGCTCGGATTCTTAACGCAATTATTGATTGCAATAGGTTTTCTATTACGTTACCTAGGTATTTTGT
The DNA here is from genome assembly GCA_016746295.1 of Potamilus streckersoni. Classification (NCBI taxonomy): domain Eukaryota; kingdom Metazoa; phylum Mollusca; class Bivalvia; order Unionida; family Unionidae; genus Potamilus; species Potamilus streckersoni. Next base: position 84,747 of record JAEAOA010001563.1, on the reverse strand, counting down.
ATTTGTTTGGAGGTCTGGAGGGGGTTGTTGAGCTCGGATTCTTACTTTCTCCTACTACTTCGGAGAATGGCGACTCCAATGTCACTTTTCATGGTTTGGATATCCTCGGTTTTTACGCCATATCATAATCCGTTGGTTACTTCACTGGTATTTCAAAAGTTAAAACCTTTTGAGACGTTGGGGTGTACTCGATATGCATGTAGTAATTTGTACTGAATATGCTTCATATGATAATAGAATGATATGTTGTATGGAGCAGTGGAGTTGTTCTGATGAAACACAGAGGTGTTTTAGTCTGCATTGTACTTGCCCTACTTGTTGAAACATTTAACAGTGAACACTACATTTGCGCCAACTTCTATCACATTTATTTCACCTAAAATGGGATGTCAGTTATCTTTTATGTCAACTCGATCTATTATTTCCAATGAAGTTAACAATAATTTATTACTTATGGTAAAATTAACTTGTTACGATACTTTTGTTGGAATGCACCTGAGAAACAGAATATTAGTTTTATTTGGTTGTACAAGGACGCTTTAAGTTAAGTTTCGTCTCAAAGTGAATTCTTAACTTTAACATCAGCATAGAAATACAATATATTACATGTTCATTGCATTGTATAAGTTAATTCCTTTTCAGCTACAAATATCTCCCCACACTAGGTAGTTTGCTATAAAGATTCAAATGGTATTTTAAATTTGAGAAATTATAGAAAATGGGCAAATGTATGTAGCTGTTTATAGCAATTAGCATCAGCTATAAAGGAATAAAGACTTCATTCGTTTTCACTATGGAGTGTTTAGCAAATAATTTATTGATAGAAAGGAATGCAACCTATATCATGTTTTGGTTTAGTGTATTCTGGATATAGCATTGATTTTCTGGATATAGCATTGATATTCTGGATATAGCATTGATATTCTGGATATATTATTGATATTCTGGATATAGCATTGATTTTCTGGATATAGCATTGATTTTCTGGATATAGCATTGATATACAAGATATAGCATTGATTTTCTGGATATAGCATTAATTTTCAGGATATATCATTGATATTCTGGATATGGCATTGATTGTTTGGATATAGCATTGATTTTCCGGATATAGCATTGATATTCTGGATATAGCATTGATATTCTGGATATATATTTTTGATATTCTGGATATAGCATTCATATTATGGATATAGCATTGATATTATGGATATAGCATTGATATTCTGCACATAGCATTGATATTCTGGATATATAATTGATATTCTAGATATAGCATTGATATTCTGGATATAGCATTAATTTTCTAGATATAGCATTGATATTCTGGATATAGCATTGATATAGAATTGATTTTCTGGATATAGCTTTGATTTTATGGATATAGCATTGATATTATGGATATAGCATTAAATTTCGAATTATAGCCTTGATATTCTGGATATAGCATTGATATAGAATTGATATTCTGGATATAGCTTTGATATAGCCTTGATATTCTGGATATATCATTGATATTCTGGTTATAGCATTGATATTCTGGATATAGCATTGATATTCTGGTTATAGCATTGATATTCTGGATATAGCATTGATTTTCTGGATATGACATTGATATTCTGGATATAGCATTGATATTCTAGATATAGAATTGATATCCTGGATATAACATTGATTTTCTGGATATAGCATTAATTTTCAGGATATAGCATTGATATTATAGATATAGAATTGATATGCTGGATATAACATTGATTTTCTGGCTATAGCATCGATTTTCTTGATATAGCATTGATTTTCTGGATATAGCATTGATTTTCTGGATAGAGCATTGATATTCTGGATATAACATTGATTATCTGAATATAGCATTGATATTCTGGATATAGCATTGATGTTCTGGATACAGCATTGATTTTCTAGATATAGCATTGATATTCTAGATATAGCATTGATATTCTGGATAGAGCATTGATAATCTGGATATAGATTTGATATTCTGGATATATCATTGATTTTCTGGATATAGCATTGATATTCTGGTTATATCATTGATATTCTGGATATAGCATTGATATTCTGGATATAGCATTGACATTCTGGATATAGCTTTGATATAGCATTGATATTCTGGATATAGCATTAATTTTCTATATATAGCATTGATATTCTGGATACAGCATTGATATAGAATTGATATGCTGGATATAGCATTGATTTTCTGGATATACCTTTGATTTTCTTGGTATAGCATTGATATTCTGGATATATTATTGATATCCTGGTTATAACATTGATTTTCTGGATATAACATTGATTTTCTGGATATAGCATCGATTTTCTTGATATATCATTGATATTCCAGATATAGCATTGATTTTCTGGATATAGCATTGATATTCTAGATATAGCATTGATATTCTGGATAGAGCATTGATAATCTGGATAAAGATTTGATATTCTGGATATATCACTGATTTTCTGGTTATAGCATTGATATTCTGTTTACATCATTGATATTCTGGATATAGCATTGATATTCTGGATATAGCATTGCATTCTGGATATAGCTTTGATATAGCATTGATATTCTGGATATAGCATTGATTTTCTGGATATAGCATTGAATTTCTAGATGTAGCATTGATATTCTGGATATGGCATTGATTTTCTGGATATAGCATTGATATTCCAGATGTAGCATTGATATTGTGGATATGGCATAGATTTTCTGGATATAGCATTGATATTCTGGATATAGCATTGATTTTCTAGATATAGCATTGATTTTCTGGATATGGCATTGATTTTCTGGATATAGCATTGATATTCTAGATATAGCATTGATATTCTGGATATGGCATTGATTTTCTGGATATAGCATTGATTTTCTGGATATGATATTGATTTTCTGGATATAGCATTGATATTCTGGATATGGCATTTATTTTCTGGATATAGCATTGATTTTCTGAATATGCATTGATTTTCTGGATATAGCATTGATATTCTGGATATAGCATTGATTTTCTGGATATGGCATTGATATAGCATTAATATTCTAGATATAGCATTGATTGTTTGGATATAGCATTAATTTTCTGGATATGGCATTGATATAGCATTGATAAACTGGATATAGCATTGATTTTCTGGATATAGCGTTGATATTCTATATATAGAATTGATATGATGGATATAGCTTTGATTTTCTTGATATAACATTGTTTTCTGGATATAGCATTGATATTCTGGATATAGCATTGACATTCTAGATATAGAATTGATATGCTTGATATAGCTCTTATTTTCTAGATATAGCATTGATTTTCTGGATACAGCATTGATATTCTAGATATAGAATTTATATGCTCGATATAGCTTTGATTTTCTGGGTCTAGCATTGATATTCAGGATATAGCATTGATATTCTGGATATAACATTGATTTTCTGGATATAGCATTAATGTTCTAGATATAGCATTGATACACTGGATATATCATTGATATTCTGGATATAGCATTGAGATTCGGGATATAGCATTGATATTCTGGCTATAACATTGATATTCTGGATATAACAATGATTGTCTGGATATTGCATTGATTTTCTGGATATAGCATTGATATTCTGGATATATCATTGATATTCTGGATATAGCATTGATGTTCTGGATATATCATTGATATTCTGGATATAGCATTGGTTTTCTCGATATAACATTGATTTTCTGGATATGGCATTGATATTCTGGATATGGCATTGATTTTCTGGATATAGCATTCATTTTCTGGATATAGCATTGATTTCCAGGATATAGCATTGATTTTCTGCATATAGCATTGATTATCTGAATATAGCATTAATATTCTGGATATATCATTGATATTCTGGATCTTACATTGATTTTATGGATATTGCATTGATTTTCTGGATATAGCATTGATATTCTGGATATATCATTGATATTCTGGATATAACATTGATTTTCTGGACATAGCATTGATATTCTGGATATATCTATGATATTCAGGACATAGCTTTGATATTATGGATATAACATTGATATTCTGGATATAGCATTGATATTCTGGATATAGCATTGATGTTCTGGATATATCATTGATATTCTGGATATAGCATTGATTATCTGGATATAGCATTAATATTCTGGATATATCATTGATATTCTGGATCTTACATTGATTTTATGGATATAACATTGATTTTATCAATATAGCATTGTTATTCTGGATATATCACTGATATTCTGTATATATATAATTGACATTCTGGATATAGCATTGATATTCTGGATATAGCATTTTTCTGGATATTTCATTGATTTTCTGGATATAGCATTGATATTCTGGATATAATATTGATTTTCTGGATATAGCATTCATATTCTATATACAGCATTGATATTCTGGATATAGCATTGATATTCTATATACAGCATTGATTTTCTGGATATAGCATTGATATTCTTTATATAGCATTGATTTTCTTGATATAGCATTGATATTCTAGATATAGCATTGATATTCTGGATATAGCATTGATTTTCTGGATATAGCATTGATATTCTAGATATATCATTAATATTCTGGATATAGCATTTATATTCTGGATATAGCTTTGATTTTCTTGATATAGCATTGATTTTCTGGATAAAGCACTGATTTTCTGGATATAGAATTGATATTCTGGATATAGCATTGATTTTCTGGATATGGCATTGATTTTCTGGACATAGCTTTGATTTTCTGGATATGTCATTGATTTTCTGGATATAGCATTGATATTCCAGATATAGCTTTCATTTTCTGGATATAGCATTTATATTCTGGATATGGCATTGATTTTCTAGATATAGCATTGATATTCTAGATATAGCATTGATATTCTGGATACATAATTGATATTCTGGATATAGCATTGATTTTCTGGATATAGCATACATATTCTAGATACAGCATTGATTTTCTGGATATAGCATTGATATTCTGGATATAGCATTGATATTCTGGATATAGCTTTGATTTTATGGATATAGCATTGATATTCAGGATATAGCATTGATATTCTGGATATAGCTTTGATTTTATGGATATAGCATTGATATTCTGGATATAGCGTTGATAATCTGGATATAGCATTGATATTCTGGATATAGCGTTGATTTTCTGGATATAACATTGATTTTCTCGATATAACATTGATATTCTGGATATGGCATTGATATTCTGGATATAGCATTGGTATTCTGGATATAACATTGGTTTTCTGGATGTAACATTGATTTTCTGGATATAGCATTTTTCTGGATATAGCATTGATTTTTCTGGATATAGCATTGATATTCTGGATATAGCTTTGATTTTCTGGATACAGTATTGATATTCTGGATATGGCATTAATTTCCTGGATATAGCATTGATTTTCTGTATATAACATTGATTTTATGGATATAGCATTGATATTCTGGATATAGTATTGATATTCTGTATATAGCATTGATATTCTGGATACAGCATTGATATTCTGGATATAGCATTGATTGTAAGGTGTCACTATTCAAGAAGATCAAGTTTTCGTATTTGAAAAAACCTCAGTAAAGAGAGAGAACTAAATTTTGGATTTTTAAACAAAAAATAAAGTCTTGCTTTGAACTCTCAAGCCAGATGTTGTCTTTACGTCTCTGGTGTGTACCAATAATTCCATAATAAATTTGATATTTTTCAAGGCATATGAACTTCTTGATGCAATTCTTTGATCGAATCCACCTGTCATACATATACCATTCCTGTATGACCCAACAAGATTTGCGGATAGGAGTTTTGTTATGGTAACTATGGCAGTTCATGAAGAAATATGAAATATATGTATCGTCTTCAAGGATAAACATATCTTTATCGAATTTGAATGTAGAAAAGGAACGAAGTGAAAGTATTGTAATAAAATTACGGAGAAGCGCATTTGATTATAGCGCCCCGTTTAAGCAATTCTTAGGTTTGTGTGATTACTTGTTTGATTATTGGAATTAGGTGCAATAGGAAATATTCCTTAATCCGATATAATTAGCCAGTTACTAGGAGCAAACGTCACGGAGATAAAATGTTAGTGAGTTTCCATGATGCTATGGTCAATGAATAGCAAATTCGGACACAAACCGCATGAGGGTCCTTGGAATGATGAAGTCTTTAATAAAATATAATGGTGTACATTGATGTTGTGACTGCAGTGGCAGTATTTACGGTAGGAAACCGGTAAATTACACAATGGAATAAACAAGAACGGACTCGGCAGATACCGTTTATATCGTCATGGTGGCAAATGGCAGGCAGTTGTATTGGCATGATGTGCCTTGAAACCGTAGATTGACTGGCCTAAGGTGGCGTACTTAAAATTGTTCCCTATGTTAGGGATGGTTGTATAGTTTCTAAGGTGTTAACTGTTAACGGTACGGAAAGCTGATGAAGAGAAACTATGCAGATATGCGGTTGAAATATATTTGGCAAGTTGTGAATAAAGTGGTTTTGCATTGATTAGAGTAAATTTAAGGTATAAAATGGACATTGCTGGCTTTCCAAAGTTACAACTGAAATTGTATAAGTCTTTGGAAATTTGGCGTAAACTTATAACTTCTAGCGGGAATCACGCCAGGGTGCTGACACGGTCAAGCAAAGACTGCTGGCTTGTAACAGCATGCATTATTCTGGCATGTGATGTATTTATAATTAAGATTTAACGGAATAACTGGAAATATGTAGGTTAAACGTATCACTCAAACATCAATATAAAGCTATTTTACATCCAATTACTTAAAAAGAACAAAATGAAAAAGTATTATATTGAACTCAGATGGAATGTATGATTTCACAGTTTCCGTTTTTAATTGCAAGTTGTGTTCACTCCATGGTAGAAACTTTTGTGTACGATAAAATCAACTAAAAGTTCTTCTAAAAATGTTTCCTCTTTGATTTAGGTATCTTGTGACCCTGGTTTAACTCACTGACACCAGCTAGAATATAAGTAATAATCTCAAATTAGTGTAATAAAGTAGCTCTCTCTCTCTCTCTCTCTCTCTCTCTCTCTCTCTCTCTCTCTCTCTCTCTCTCTCTCTCTCTCTCTCTCTCTCTCTCTCTCTCTCTCTCTCTCTCTCTCTCTCTCTCTCTCATCCCGCAAAATTATATTGACAGTATTGTTTCATTTGAAGAATTAAATATTTTTATTCTAAAGTAAACAAATGCTTTTCTTCTTTCCTTTCTCAGCTTTCTAATTTCATAATATCCTGATCCTTAACATGATTGTTCTTTCAGAAATATGGATCGGTTTAAGATTTTTTGGAATTTCTTTCATATTATTAATAGCTGATGCAAACAAAAGAGCAAATGTTTAAGCCACATGGCTTTCGAGGTCTGGATATAAACCGTAATTTGTCGAGATTACACGGCACACTTAGGACGTTAGTGTTTCCTGTGTGATTCGCCAATTGACACTATATCCACTATAAATTTGTGAGAACCTTAGACAGATATAAGTAACCTTTATTTATAACAGGAAGTCATTCTTGACTGAACAATAGCACTCCTATGTTAAGGGTTTATAAGTGATTTCAGGTTGTGGCTTTAACGTCAGCAATAATTATTTATACAGCTGCTGAAATATGCTCTATGTCCACCATATAAGGATACAAAATTAAATGTGTTACCACTTCTTACTAGTTGCTAAAAACACAGGAGTCTGCAGTTTTATAAATAAAGCACGACGAAATTTCTGACTATATGAAATCACCATAACATAATGAATATGTGTAGGGAATATGGAAAAACTACACATAATGGATATGTGTAGTTTTTTAGTTTTCGTGCGATTCTAAAGGGATAAAAGACGCGTGAGAAAATTCGAATCGAACGGAGGATTGTGGTCGAGTCTGATTCCTTATTATTTTATAATACCGTTAATGTGATTTCATGTAGTCAGAAATTTCGTCCTGCTTTATTGATAAAACTGCAGACTACTGTGCTATAAATCAGGTGCATAGATGGAATAAACAATATGACGGAAATCCGATCTCCACAGTCCTTTGTGAATATCTGTTGGACATCAGTAAGAGGTCATGTTCGGTTGACCTTCTAGTTCCTCTATCATAACACAATTTCCAAAGTGTCGAAAGGGACACGCGACATTCGGAACATAACGATAACTCTGAATGGGGTAGGATTCATGAACATGGAAGCGTACCCGTGGAGACTACAGTAGGTGTCTGTGTACATGAGTATATTAAAAAAAAATTATAACATAATGGCACCAAGCTAACCAAACAGGTTAAAGAGTCGTGTTATTTTCTAAACTGGAACCCATGCGTAATTAAATATTCATGTATATATCTTGCATTTCTAAACAAAAATTACACGGGTTTTGTACGCTAAGTTAGGTTATAAATTTCTATTTCTACTATATATATATATATATATATATATATATATATATATATATATATATATATATATATATATATATATATATATATATATATATATATAATATATATATAACCTAAAAACAAAATTATTGATCGCGCACACAGTGGATCGTTACAAAGAAATTTAGGAGTGTCCGTCCATGAATCAAAGGATGGGAAGGGGTAACCTGCAACAATATAACACAAAGGTAGATACGAGTCTGCACCCCTCGGTAGTTCCAACTCTGTTAGTTTATCCTAATCGCGTCCGCCAATTTCTAACCTAAGCCAAGTTGTAATCAAGTATAGTTTGATTTTCAAAACAGCTCGACACACTTCGTTCAGTTTGTTACATGTTGAAAAAAAATGTAACAACTATTCACCGACTTTGACGTCTGGACAAGTATAAGTTGGACAGTGCCGTTTGCACTCGGATAGTCATGGATTTCAAATTGACCGAAAACTAAGATCCGATCGTGCGTGTATGGTCTGAAAATATGCAATCCAGTCGCAAATACCAAAGACAGTTTCGGAGAAGAAAACTAACACGTTATGTCATGCTCTGATGCGCATTATTCATTTTGGACTACATAGTCTAAACAAAATTCGCAAAACAGTTTGTCAAGAAATTTTAATCTTGATCGCTCTGAAAATGTTGATCGGGTTTCTGTGAGATATCTTGAAGTTAACTTTTATAATAAAAGCAATACGTCTCAAATTTTTGTTTGCATCATGATCAGATTTTGAAAAAAGTTTCCTTATTCTAATATAAAGTCTAAGAGAAATGTATAATTTTTGCGCAGATTCTAAATATTTCCCTGTGCAAAGAAGTATGGTAGGACCTTATGTCAAATATTGGCAGTTTTCATTTAGACGGATGGAAAGTGATATAGAACGTACATTAGGACATGTGCAATCTGGTTAAAGGATATACTTAACTCACGGGGGTCACGTGATCTCACTTTATCCCTTGTGGGGGTACCCATACATGTGTCGGAAGACATTTGTTTAGTCAGTTCAACATTCATACTATAACTGCATTCTAAGAACGTTGAGTTTGATCTGCCAACTCATGTGAGACGACAGATCTGGGTCTAGGTTGCTGACAGTAGGGTGCAAAATACATGATTAATTACTGTATTTATATACAATTTATGAAATGTATACTGACAGTAGGGTGCAAAATACATGATTAATTACTGTATATACAATTTATGAAATGTATGCTGACAGTAGGGTGCAAAATACATGATTAATTATTGTATTTATATACAATTTATGAAATGTATGCTGACAGTAGGGTGCAATATACATGACTAATTACAGTATTTATATACAATTTATGAAATGTATGCTGACAGTAGGGTGCAAAATACATGATTAATTACTGTATTTATATACAATTTATGAAATGTATGCTGACAGTAGGGTGCAATATACATGATTAATTACTGTATTTATAAACAATTTATGAAATGTATGCTGACAGTAGGGTGCAATATACATGATTTATTACTGTATTTATATACAATTTATGAAATGTATGCTGACAGTAGGGTGCAAAATACATGATTAATTACTGTATTTATATACAATTTATGAAATGTATGCTGACAGTAGGGTGCAATATACATGATTAATTATTGTATTTATATATAATTTATGAAATGTATGCGGACAGTAGGGTGCAATATACATGACTAATTACAGTATTTATATACAATTTATGAAATGTATGCTGACAGTAGGGTGCAAAATACATGATTAATTACTGTATTTATATACAATTTATGAAATGTATGCTGACAATAGGGTGCAATATACATGATTCATTACTGTATTTATATACAATTTATGAAATGTATGCTGACAATAGGGTGCAATATACATGATTAATTACTGTATTTATATACACATTTTGAAATGTATGCTATTAAGACTGATTCATACAAATTCATACAAATTCATATCACAAGGGGTGGGGCATAGTACTTCAGTTGATGCCTCCCTTTAAATATTTATTAAAGACATTTTATATTTTTAGATAGATAGAATCCCTTTCTACTAGCTGTTTGAACAAAGTTGTTCATTTTTAAATGCTCTCCGCTACATACTGCTTTTATCATCACCCCCGAGCTCCAAAACAAGAAAGGCTATAAAGCTCGGAGCCACAGAAAGAAATTTCAATAAATTATGTTGCTTGCCAGATACGACTTAAATTCGCATTCGACTCTGAAGCTTAGTTATAATAATTTGAACGAATAATATTTAAATTTAAATCATTCCCTTCCAAAAGAAAGATATGCATTTTGAAAGAAGTTCTACTAACTGCGGTTCTAAATTTGCCCAAACGTTCCTCTTAGCCTTTGATAAACTGACCGAAAGAAGAGGAAAATAGCCATTAAAGGTGTTTGTTATGGTAGGTCTATATAGGGAGGTTTTCATTAAATTTCGTCCAAGTTGTCCTTGTAACTTGAACTCCATTTCCAACAATTTAACGAGGATGTTCATAATGTGTTTATGGAGCATTTTAGACGGCAAAATCTGAATGCAACTATTGGGGTGGGGAATAGTGTTCATAGGATGGGGGATGGGTTGGGTTTGGTAGTGTTTGAGGTTGGTATGTGATTGGAAAAATATGCATTTCTTTTCTTCAGTCCTTTCTCTCAGTGTATAGTACCTTTATGTTTTCATGATCTTAAAACCACGATAGTCATATAATAGTTAGCACTACAAAAAAAATAAACGTTACTAAAATGTATATTGAGTTTTATTACTCTGTGGCAAATAATTTTAATTTTATTAAATATTGAATTTTATTATTGCTGCTTGGAAATTAAATATACCATTTTTTCAGTTTTACTGTAAGCGTTGATTGAAAGGAAAAACAAATTCAATTCGGTTAACAATCGCCAAAATTTGAGGTAAGATCGTATATGTTCATCATTATCAACAACAACAGCCTCCTCTGGTGTCTTGCATTTATAAAATACGTATATCTTCCACTGTTGCAAAATGGAAGGACTTTATTGGTGTATGCACAAGTTATAAATAAAGACAAAACTTAGAAAAGGAAAACGTTGGTGTTTTTGAAAAGAAACTTCTTCGGATAATAAAGACATTACAAAGGGAAGCAACTGTTTTATAAATAATTACTTACATAAAAACTTTTTAATGGAGTTGCTTCCATTGACTCATAAAAGCACCCATAAACAGCAAACCTGCTTTCGAGTTGCATTCCCTTTATTATGAGATGAAATAATGAAGAACAGGGTATGAAGATGCTTTTGAATGTGCTGTAAATATTTAAATTATCACAACGAAATATCCAATATATGTAAGTAATCCATGAATCTGTCACACCACATTAATTTCGAAAAAATCAAGAAAGTTAAAATCACTTAGTTCAAGAAGAGTACTGTGAACAATAAATTATACGCATGCTCGGTGTTTAATAGTACTGTATGTAGTCACTACTATGGGAAGATCGAATCTAAAATCTGACTGACCATCGAGTCCCAGTGACAATTATCTTTGGTGTCTAATAGTCCCGTATGTAGTCACTAGTATGGGATGATCGAATCTAAAAATTGACTAACCATCGAGTCCCAGTGACAATTATCTTTGGTCAAGGTATGGGGTCTCATTTGCCCCTCTCACCTACGCCAAATCTAATATGACGCTTCGGCAGAAGGTCTGCCAATCTTTGCAATTGAGTTTCCATGGCTAGGTCAATTATCCCGATGCATGGCACACTATTGGTATGTGCTTCGAAGCCACTGTATAGTTTTTCTACAGACAGATTCAAGGTCTTCCATCTTTTCTTCTGGCACTCATGGGTAAATGGCTGGTGCTTGGCAAGCTTCCCCTCACGGGCCTCTTCTAATCTCGCCTCTCTTTGCACTATTTGTTCCAACAAAATCACTTCTTGGCGCCACTTAAACCACATTAGGAAGTGATGTTGCTTAGGAACTTCAGCTGTCCGTCGACATCTATCTCCATTTCCCAATCATCAGCTGTTGTTACGACACCTCCGTTAACAGAGGTAGACATCTATGCCTCACCGCATCTCAAAATGCAGATGAAGCTGTGTCCGCTTCTCACTTGATGCTTCTTTCTCCTGGTTATATTCAAACTGGCAGCAATCTCAGCAATCATTTAGTTCAAATCCACCGACATCGACCATTCTGAAAGCTGCATTGCGGAATCACATCACGTGTTCTAACTCTTTTCTCACAAATGGTTTGCTTTCTGATATCCTCAGTTAGCCCTTATGCTTTGATGTTGGTTGTTGTATTGAGAAGAACAAACACTTAGTGCAATAGGAAACTGATTTTCTTGACATTATTTCCCCAGATGTCGCTCCAAGACATTCTCCTGGTCCTAACATCTTCCCGGCATATCCAACCCTCCTGCTTTATCCTGTCTACAGCTTTGTCTTAGACCATTGGCCGACGCTCATAACAAATTGATCCCTCAGAGTTGGTATCACTTCATCTCCAACCTTCAACCTGTATCTATTATGCAGCTTTGCGTTCCCCGGAGCAAGAGTTCTTGAATTCTGTGTTGATAGTACCGCTACCCAGCGTTGACTGGTTAACACAATCAAAATGGATTTGGTGAATAACTTAAAAGATGGTTGGTAGTGGATGATGGATGCAGCATGTGTGGTAGAAGGTTTGAAAATGAATGGAGGCAATTAGTTGCCCTAGACTTTGTGACAAGTCAAGTGAAGAACCGAAAAGTAGCCAGAGATCTGATTATAGACGTAATGGAGGAGGAAACGTTGAGAGGCTTTATTAAGTTAGTTAGTTAAAGTGGGAAAGTTGAAAGAGGATTAGAAAAGAGTGACAAAAGTCAATTATTTTGTAGATGAAATGGAGACTTTAGTAGGAACAATTTAGAGCTATCGAACATCCTGACTGTATGATTGTAAATGAAAAGAAGAATAAGAAAGGAGTAATAGAGAAAATGACGAGATGGTGGAAGAACTGGAACAAACAGAATAGCATAATGGCCATTTTTAAGGGCCTTTTTAATGCATTGGAAAGAATTATTTAAAAAATTTCCTCTATTGATGTATATATTTATTTTGTGTGTATGTTGTTTGTGCCTAGCGTTATATCCATTGATATGTCCCGCCCAGTCAAGCGTTGTCCGCCAAGCGTTATAGCTTTTTACCCCGCAGTCCCAGTTTGGCCGAATTGAGGTCAGTCCCTTGCCACATCGTTGCCAAGGTCCACTACCCTGACGTCATCCCTATAAACCATATATAATCAAAATCCATTCCCTTGTCCCTATAGAGTCCCAGCATTTTGTCTTGTCGCTATAGTTGCCCAGGTGGACTTGTAATTGAGTTTAGGCGCTATCAGACTTGTTATGTTATAAATTAGATATTGCATTGCTAATATTTATATGTGGTTATATATTATTTATACAGATTATAAGTAATAGATATAAACATGTGCACTTGAGTTTGAATTAAAGACATTGGATTGGTGTACCCAATGGAAATTTCTGATGCTCCTGCTGTTTTACATTTTCTTTTAAAATATTAGCAAGAGACCTAACGTTGTTTTCAACTTAGAATATTCTGGAAATAAATTTGAAGGGAAAATGACGCTCATACTGCTTCTGTTATTAAGTGTCAAGTTTTTATATAAGACAGAAAGAAACAGAAATACTGAATTTCATATATATTGTCACTTTTAGAGTAATGAATGTAAGTTGTGTTCCATTTAATATTTGAGATGATTTATTTATTTAAATTGCTTATTGTTATTACAAAGAGCTCTATACTTTTCGAACTAAACTATTTTGGGAGTATTGTGAATGATGCAAGGACATCTTGGATTATATTATTGCAATGCATCAAAACTTAATAATCTGGCACATCAGCACGTTCAATATTGTAATTCATTCGCATTACCACTGGAATTCATTTTGAGCTCTATACTTTTGGATTTGTGATAGAACTTTCGCTTTATATTTTAGGGAAGTAAATTATTTGTTAAAATTTACAAAATTGGTTTTCGCTTTTTTCTGTTAGTTTGTTTAAGGCCAAAAAGGCATAACAAACCAAGAGTCCCTCGAAAGAGTTGAAACTCTACTGCGTGAAAAGAATTTCCAGGAATAGAATACAAGACCATTCTTCATCTTAACTGTCGAAATCATTCCTCTTATTTGACGGCGATGACACGATTTTCAAATTAGGAGCTTTATTGAGCATAATTATTTATGATTAACTGAATAAGTTCAGAACCTCACGTCAGTATGGCTCTATTCAAGTAGAGTTTTAAGAAGGTTGTTAAGATGGCTGCCATAGTGGCCATATTAGGGATTTTATCAGCACTATTTTAATTTAGGACTAGCTTATCTTTATTATGTCAAAACCCCATTTCAAATGAACCATCCATGTAGGCCAGGCTACAACAAGATTTCAAAATTGGATTCCGTTCAGGCTATATTTGACAACTGATGAGAACTGTCTTAATATAGGACCATCTAGACATCATAAGAAGTATTTTATTGAAATACCGTGTTGACATTACCATCCAGTCAGGGGTAGGAACGACAAACATTTTACAAGATACACACTGCGCTCCTGCTATATTGGATTGGCACCATTTTCGTGTCGGACCAACAACTAATACAACATGAGAAGTCATTTGCTGGCTATTATTTTAATTGTTTTGTCGTTGTATTGGGGTTTATCTATGGAAAGCCATCTCTGCCAAAAATATACAAGTAAAATAAATTGAGTAACTTTAAAAACAAAAAATCTGAAATAAAACAAGAATGTTTGTAAAATAAAATCCTACGGATATGAAACAAAAGAGACGTACACGAAACACACAGACGTAAAAGGAAAAAAAAACACGAATTAAACATGTAGCTGCCAAAACAAAAAAAAATAATTAAAACAATAAGATCAAAATTTAAATAAATCGAACGAGGTACAAATAGGCGTTCATTAACAAAATTAAAAGATTTATGAGGGGATCAACCTTGGGGTGGGGTAGGATATCACATCTTAGAATGATTTCATTTCTTTTATGTTTCAGAAAAAACTAAAATATATTGATAATATCTGTGGTGGAGTGAAAACTAGAACCGATTATTTGTTGTTGTTTGATCCACGTCAAGTTGCGAATTTTCAGATAATTTGATTTTGGAAAATTAACCAATTGATATCTTAGAGAATGATGCATATTGGGAAAAGGCAAGAAACACCTATACATTTAAGTCTAATTCATTATAAAGATACAAAGTGATTTGCAAAATATGTCGGGTGAAAATACACACGAAGAAAAGAATACACCGTAGCTTTCGTGAACACAGGATCTCTCTCTCTCTCTCTCTCTCTCTCTCTCTCTCTCTCTCTCTCTCTCTCTCTCTCTCTCTCTCTCTCTCTCTCTCTCTCTCAATTTGTCAATTTGCAACCATCTTCCTGATGTTCTCTCTCTCTCAATTTGTAGAAAAGATAACTTCTTGTAAGTCATTTATACATTTAAAATACAGAACCAATAAAATACTTATAACAGACCTAACATAACTGAATTTAAAATACAGAAACAATGAAATAGTTATAACAGACCTAAGAGAAATGAATTTAAAATAAAGGAACAATGGAGTATTTATCACTGATATTTATTTTCAGTTGTTCCTGAGTTTCATTTTACATTAGCATGTTTTGTTTCTTTCTTTTCACGTTATCATTTTGGTTTTAATTATTTTGTTTTATTTGAGCTATGGTTGTATTTTTTCTATACTGTTGTTTTCTTGGCATTTATTGCTTCATTTGCGTATTGTATATATATATTCTGACATTTTCCTGTTTCCTTTGTATTTCGTTTACTTTATTTGTTATATGATATGATCTTATTATTTTCGATACCCTTGTTTCCTTTTGGTGTTTCATTGTTTCATTGTTTTGACATTTGTTTGTTTCTTTTGTTTGACTTGATGTTACTATTTCTAATACCGTTCTTCCGTTTGGCGTTTGTATGTTTCATTTGTTGGTGGGGGAGATTTTGTTTGTTTCTTTTTGGCATTTGATTGTTTCGTCTATTTTCAATAGTGCTTCGTTTGTTTTATTTTAGATGTGATCGTACTATTTCCGACACATTTTTTTTGATTCACATTTGCTTGTTTAATTTGTGTTTGTTGTTTTTTTTTAACATTTCCCTGTTTCGTTTTATCTTGCTTCATTTTAATATCGGTCTTATTTTATGAGTTTTAATATTTGAAATTTACAAGCATTATGTTTGATATCAGTTTGCTTTTCTTTTTTAATTGAAAGTTAATTATTTTGTATTCATTTCCTTTTTGGCGCCGATGGCGTCAATAATTTCCACTATGTCTCGGCGCAAGATTGTTAAAAAGTGGTGGCGGACGGACCTGAGAAGACCTCAGTAAGAACCACTGACCCCAGGAAACCTACTGGCAGCTTTTTCACTCAAGCGTATGGCCAAACCAGAGACTTGAGCCCACTAGGACAGAAGGTGAGGTGGCAGTGATCGTTAAAAGCAAATACTTTAGACCAGTAACATTTTTACTTGGGACCAACTAGAACATGAGATGAATCTGTGTGTAGAGTTTCAAGAATATCGTAAAATGAATTCAGGGGGTGGGGATGGGGGTGGGGTGGGGTGGAGGCTTTAGAGCCTTATAATAACTTGCTTACCTAGGACAAACGTTTGCGACTTACAAAGTTTAGCTTAAAATAGTTTGGCCAGTATGATTAGTCAGTAAATCTGAACGTATTTAAACATTAATCACACACTGAACAAGTGAAGGAAAATTAACTGTTAGACCAACGTAAAATGTTTCATGACAGAACTTTTATCAAATCTGCTATGTGCCTAAATAAAGGCAAAGAAACATTTCAAATATCTTGTATATCTCTCCTCGTTAGATGCTGGTTTTATCGTTAGTTATAGTATGTTGTTTTATACATATTCCACTTTAAGATAAGGCCACTCAATTAAATTGTGATGTTAATAGTTTAAAGTAGCTTAATTTTGTAAGTATTTTTGACGCAAAAAAAAGACTATCTACTTATCTCAGATTTATTTGCTGAGAAGATTATACCTTTATATATTGAATATCTTCTATACATTATATATATATATATATATATATATATATATATATATATATATATATATATATATATATATATATATATATATATATATATATATATATATATATATATATATATACCGTAGAAGTTCTCCTGCAGTCCATACTTTACATGTTAATTATCACAAAACATCAAGCGTACTTCCTATACAACTGACTAGTATAAAGGGGGAGTTTCCATCGCAGTCGCTAATAGTATTTTCACTATTTATTTCTGATGGATTGCCCTAGACATTTATTATTATTTATATTGAAGTTGAACACTTATAGAGCATAATATCTTTCAACACGTTGTAATTAACACTTAGTTAAACCTTAGTTACACTCTTTCTAACACATAAAAAACAACAAAATAACGAATGTCTTTCGCAACAAAGCTTTATTTTATTTTATATTTTATTTTAATTTTTTTATTTTTTTTTCCGCAACGTACCAGTAAAAAAGCTAGCTTGACTTATACATAACAGTAAACTTTGATTAACCTCAAGTGTAAACTTTTAAAATCGTTTAACAGCGCAGTATATAATAACCAGTGAAATTTGTAGTTAAAAAACCGTTAGTCACTTAAGCGATACAGCCTTACAAAGCAAAATTGTGTTCTGATTGACAATTTATATTTATCGAGAACTGATTTTCATCAATTCCACTCGTTAAACATCAGATAATATTATCTCTTCTGAACAGAAATCTAATAATTGGCTACATTTATGCATTTTAAATTATATCAGTTTCCAAATCAGAGAACAGCTTCTGAATGTCAATTTGACAACCGAAATAATCAAAAGTGATTTCCTCCCTTTGAAAATACTCAACACTCGTGGTAGAAGTCTATTTTGCCGTAGCATATGAAATAGCGAGCGTTTATGACCAAATTCAAATGAGGGATTTTCCGTTGGACAGTATATTGACTCGTTCACTTCATCTGAAATCTTGTTGTTGATTGATAAGGAACTGACGGACCTTTAGCATTTTTGATACGACAATCAGTTGCTCGTCAAAAATGTTACAGCTTTGGATAAATATAGTGCTTGTGTAGGGTTTTCAAATAATACAGCACTTAGAAGTGGTGTCATGAATATAAAAGCTATACCCTTTCCAAGCAGATGCTTAGAATACCAAACATGATCCATTTTTTTTTTTGAACGGATCTAAGGGCCACTGTCACAAAAGTCATTGCTTGGATTCAATCTGGACCGATATTTCTCGATATATTTAGCTGACAGTAAGGTGAGTCTTCAAATTCCTTCATCATACCCTCTCTTTCGTTATATGGATAATCTTTGGTCAGTTCACCGTTGGATTTAATTACGTATTCTCACCTGTTGGAGGATTATGAAGCATAAAGAAGGTAATTCTGTCTGTATGTATGCTATCTTCACCCATTCTGCCGTATATTCCTGTAACCATAGACAACATATTTTGTCTGCGTGAACGATGTCTCAACACCTGATTTTTTATCTGTACTTTACGGTACAATTCTGTATTTTGACCCAAATCTATATTCTCATTTATTTTGAGAGATCAGATGGCCATCGTACACAATTAATTTTACTATATGGTCTCTACATTTGTTCCTCAGTACTGAACTTTCCACTGTGTGACAATCAATACAAATCATATGTTAATCTAAAATACCTTCAAAGATGACTTTACGGTTTAGTTCTTGTCAAGGGTTGACCTGCATTTTTTTGAGAGTCTGAATTGTAAACAAAACACCAGGCAACGTAACACAGATTTCACTTCCGGATCATCACCATGACCTTATTACTCAATGTGCACTGTCACCGAAGTACACACAGACAACCACACCATAAGATCACATTTTAAAGAATAATCAATTGCCTTTAAATCCTTACCAAGAATGCCAAAATCTAACTCTAGTATCACCACCAAATTTAGACCGGAAAAAGTGTTCTAAAAATAGACTGGGACTACATTCGTGGGTACTGAACCGGATTTTATTAATTGTGTACTGATTCCTGAAAGGGTCAATGTTTTTGTCAAACTTTTATATTTGCATTTTATTTTGCATGCCACTACTGTTTCAACTTCATATATAAAGTCTTTTGAAATTTCCTTGCAAGCAAGACATGTGACAGCTGTCAGAAAGTGTGTAGTGCTGGTGTTCTATAGGGTGCAATTTGAGGTACAATTGTTCTTAAGAAACCAAAACTAAATTTGCTTTATCTTCCTTAATTATAGGAATTTTTCAATGCAGTAAAAACCTAATTGTAATACTTGATAAGGCCTGTCTGAAAATAGTCTTGAAATTAAAAAATATTGATATATTACATTTGAATAAAAATTTTAAAAAATATATAAATTTTAAAAACTTTTTATTTTACAAAAAATAAATTTAGCAGCAGGGAGGGTGAACCCTACAAATTTTTGCGACAAAATTGATTAAAGCCTCAGAATGCCAAATGGAACCTTCCTACGAAATCTCATATTTTAACCAAAAAAAAAATAAAGACCCCATTTTACAAATGGAGCCTTAGCGATTTTGTCGCAAATACATTGTCATAACCACCCTCAAATTGCTGCCATCTACGTCGCAAATATGTTGTCATTTCACCCTCCCTGCTGCTGATTAATACAAATTATTTAACCAAATATTTGATCAAGTCCAATACGATATCGTGACCGAGGGTCGTGTAAATTTATTGTTATAAATCCATATGGGACTGACTGAGCATGACCGAAGTAATTTTTAAATCCATTGAAGTCCATATCGGAACACCATGTCTGCCAAATATTTCGTAGCGTATGTGTATCAACGCCGTTGAATACAGCAGAGAATATTACAGTTATCGCGAATCACTTTTGGAATTTGAGTATATCGTTGAGTGACATATATCACGTCAGTGTTTTTATGCCTACCTCGGGAAAATACTCTAGCAGGGTTCTTTTGATTATCTAACATTACATCATCGTACACTACAAGATTGTTTATGTCTCCATCGAGGTCATCTACGCATGGTGCATCATCAATATCTGTTATAAAATCAATTACACTTTCACCTTTAATTTCTAATGCATTTTCATTATAATCTTTTAGCACTTCATAGCACCGTTGATCATCTACGGATGGGGCAACTAAATATAATTTATCCCACTTCATAAATCGCATTATCAAATTAAGCAGCAATTGTGTTTTGCCTGATCCAGATGGTCCGATTATAATGGCACGGACAGAATTCGGAAGCGCTGCGTGGTGTTTTACCGGTTCTCTTCTTTTAGTCGCTGAAAAGTCAATTATATTCATAACTCTATATATAAATTATGGATCTATATTGTGTTAAGTGTAAACAGCGTACTGATACAACCGATCAGACAACCATTACAACTAAAAACAATAGACTAGCGCTTACTGGTAAGTGTGTAACATGTGGTACAAAAAATTTCGATTTTTAAAAAAAAGCAACTCGGAGGTGATATTGCCGCAAAACTTGGAAAACTCCCCGGAACCCCATGGGCAAAATACCCCGGAGAAAAACATCTTCCAGGATATAGCTACTGTGGTCCCGGAACGAGATTAGATATCAGACTTGATGATCAAAATCAGCCCCGGCCTGGTGAGTATCCGATAAATGCTATTGATAAGGCATGTCATGCTCATGATGTTGCATATAAAAGCAATAATTTGCAACAAAGACATATCGCGGATGTAAAATTAATGCATGCGTTAAATGCTATTCCCGATAAATCCTTCAAAGAAAAATTGGCTTCATGGTTGGTCAAATCAGCTATGAAAGGCAAATTGGTGTTAGGTGCTGGTAATTAAAAATACCAGTGTTTTTTTATAGTATGGAATCTATTTATTATTCTCCGAAAGGATACTGGAGGGGTAAAGCAGCAATTAGTAAACTCGCTAACGCTGCAAAAGTGAAAAAATCCACTGCAAAAGATTGGTTATCCAAACAAGCTATATGGCAAATTTATCTACCACCGCCTAAACAAATTAATTATTCTCATTTTGATGTTACCGTACCCAATGAAGTTCATCAGGCTGATTTATTGTTTTTACCACATGACCATGGTTACAAATACGCGCTAACTGTAGTTGATATTGCGAGTCGATTTAAACAAGCAGAACCATTGAAAACAAAGTCAGCTTCTGAAATCGCTTCTGCATTTGAAAGGATTTATCGACGAGGTCCTCTAAGATGGCCAAATCTATTACAAGTTGATCCTGGCAAAGAGTTTCAAGGTGCTGTTCTATCAACAATGAAAACTCATAGTGTTACAATACGACGGGGACATACTGCGTTACATCGTGATCAGGCAATTGTAGAACGATTTAATCGAACTCTTGCAGAACGGTTATTTGGATATCAATATGCAAAAGAATTCATCCAAGAAAAACGATCTCGTGAATGGGTCCAAAGGTTACCGAGTGTAGTTGCAGCGTTAAATAACGAGATTACTCGAACTATTAATATGAAACCAAATATTGCAATAAAAAAGAATATATTCCCGAACAACCACAGCGGGTTAGCACTCAGCCACTTCTCGGTGATGTTACTGTGAGATATTTATACGAACCAGGAGAGCTTGAAGGCGGTAAAAGAAGAGCTACTGATCCTATATGGAGTGTTACTACGCATAAAATTTCAACCATAACGCGATCAACTGGTAGACCTCCAATCTACAGATTGGATTCAACTGCACCTCAGCGTGGTTTTACAGGCGAACAACTACAAGTTATTCCGGACGATACTCAATTACCGCCACATGGTCTTAACTAGCTCCGTTACGTCTATTACACTCAAGACAGGTCAACATCACATTGTTTCTGACATGACCAAGACTGTTATTTTTTCTGTCTACGGTGAATTGTCGAGGGTCTTTATCCGAATACTGCCAGTGCATTATACAATTGCAACTGGCGCAGTGATTATTCTGTTGTTCTTTTAATGCGATTATTACTTCAGCATCAATATCAAATTCTCGTTGTTTTTTTTTGTCCTGCTGTTTGTAACCAGAGAGTTTTTTATTAATGATGCTAATATCAGTGTTATCATCGTTTGCATTAAAATCATCATCGAAAACAATCCTTCGTAGTTGATTTATTCGTCGTACTCTGGACACTGCGAGATAGACTAAATTTGACCATTCAATGCGATTATCAACTATCCAGACAATTGTATCCGTGATGGTCAATCCTTGTGACGAGTGTATTGTTGTTACATAACCAAGCGTCCATGGTGATTTATCAGCGCATAATGCATCTTCTACAGTATTGATATCAACTAGCACAATATCATTTAACACTAGAATCTGTTTCTCCGTCTGGCCTGGAATTTCAACTTCAATATTCTGCTTTCGTGTATCAATGGTCTATAACACAACGGCACTGGAAACGTTGGGAATTTTTTCTTGTGTAGCTCAAACAACTTTTTCTGAAGTGCGTCTCTGACTATCTTTCTACTTGCTACTACAAAATCATTTGGTTTCCATGTTTCCCAAAAATCATTCAAAGGTGTTTCAGAAATTATTTCACGCGCTACTTCACATTGAATTCTATCGGGTTGTAATCTAATTAGTTTTTTAAACTCACGTAACTGCTCATCGAGTGCTCTATAGTCAGTATCAATTTCTTCGTAATAATCAACAAATCCTTTTAACCAATTATGTGGACTTCTACCAACAAATGGTGGTGGTTGACCATGATCGCCGCACAATATAACTTTTGTATTATTTTGCAATAACCAATCAAGAAACATTTTTAATACATCTTCTGAAACAGTACATGCTTCATCCCAAATAATAACCGCTGGAATAAATTTCTCACCCATTCGCTCAGGAGTCCAAGCATCACCCTTGTATCGAAAAAAACTATGATACGTGCAAGCTTCAACATTTCGTTGTTTGATCTCTCTCGCTAGTCTATGGGTTGGTGTGAGTACAATCATGGACGTTCTCTCTCGATATAATTCTATCGCACGTGTTGTCTTTCCAGATCCACCACAACCGTTTAAATAAACTGTTTTATATCTACAAATTGGATCTGATATCGGTGGTGCTTTAGACATAGAAAATCCTTCGGATTTTTCACTGATAGAATTATCGTTCTTCAGGTAACTGCTTTTAATCTCAAGGTCTGCTGATTCAGAATAATCGCGTTGTATTTCATGTTTAATTCGCCATGTTCCCAAGTCTCTTCGCTATTAGTAAATTTAGTTATCTCTTTGATATATTTTTTATCGACATACATTGAATCAATTGCAACTCTGACTGCTATACTAGGAAATCTATTTATCATTGCAAATAAATTGATAGATGCATAACCCAGCATAGAAGCTCTCAAATGTAGATATGCAGAGCTTTCTCCATCACTGTAAGTAACAATTCTACCTAACTTTGTTTTATTGGACAAGAAGGCTGTTTTACAATTTGCGTATCTATTTTTCTCTACTGCATCTTTAATAACGAAGTCGTATTCGGCATCATCTATAATCAATCGTGAGGATTGTCTTTTAAAGTTAAATTTTTTTCCACCTTGTGTAAATTTACCGATTATTCTTCGGCCGAGATCCTTTGCTTCACTATTTCGTTGATTAAATATCTTTTTTGACCATTCAATGATGTACTCCTCGTCAGCATCAATATGTTTTCTAGACTTATCGATTATACTATCAAGACATTCTGGTTCTGGTAACCAGACATTAGTTTGTTTTTGATATGAGATAATCGCTTCGCTGACAATCAACGAAACTAACATTTTACAATCAATCATATATCGCAATAACACTATTGGTAACCACATCCTTTCAGCCATGTGTCTACCAATCCAAACATAACAACACGGATGAAGTCCTTCAGCGAATTCAAATGATACTACGCAAGCAAAACCGGTCAAATCAAAATCAGGCAGTGGTCCATTAATAGCAACGCGAGTCATTTCATGTGTGGGATGTCCAAACCGTTTAAAATACTCACCAGCGAATCCATATCCTAGAAAACTTCCTGGATAACAAGCAACGATATCAACTGATATCATACTTTCACGATTGTACTTAACGTTCCATAGACCGCCATGATAATATTCCAAACAGCTGGATTGAACATCCTGTAAAAACTCTTTTCGTGTTGGTTTCCAATTATTTTTCTTTCTTGCAAAATGAGCTGCAACCGATGGAATTGTAAAACAATTTGTAAGTAACTGTTCGTAATCTTCGGATTTTTCATTAAAAACGCTAGCGTTTTCACTGAGACTTATTGCTAGATTTTTCATCCTATTATGTAGACTTTCACTGCGATATAATTCACCGTTAGGTTTCACAAATTGATTGAATTGACATTCTTCATCTTCAAAACTATGAAGTAGCCATACTGATACAGGGTCGTTTTTACACAAACTAGCAATAGCATCGAATAATCTTTCTTCAGTGAGAATGCCATCCTTGGTGAATTCTTCTGGGATATACTTCACTGTTCTGTCTCGCGGGAATATTGTAACCGCGGATGTCCATGCGTGCTTGTTATGATCAATAATTTTGATTGGAGCTCCGTTTTTATTGTATTTCGATTCGTATAATACTTCGCCAGTTATCGTTAAAACGGTTATCGGAAATCTCAACGACTTTTCCAATCTAGCTATATCGGAAATAGTTGCTCCGTTCTCTTTCACTGTTAGCTCCCATTGATCTATTTTTTTATGTCTTAGATCGGTTAATTTATTCCCACGGAGTGCATTTGTAAAGTGTTCTAAGACTCGTTGAGCCACACAGTTGAGTGGCTTTTCCACTGACGTTGACTGTTCATTGGTGCTAGTTTTCCAATGTCAGGGTTATTTAACGGATACATCCCATAAACGACTGCTGTTTCTGGATACGCTTTTTCATAGTATGGTTTATCAATTCCAGTTAACAGCCCTGGTCTGGAATCACGGCTAACAATGACTGTTGTCCTATCTTTGAGAATTGGAACAAATTTGTCTCTTATAACCCATTCGCCCGATTCTAAATTGATAATGAATTTCACTCTGAGAAAATACCGTTTATTGCCAAGTTGTGATAGTATCATAGCTGCTGTTTCATCATTCATTCTAGCATCAACAACACCATCAATTCTAAATGTTGACCAGGTGTGTGATGCACCGTCCTGTTTAAACTCATGAACACAATCTCGTATTTTTCTAATCAGATTTCTATTATTTATTCTCTCTTTTGGTACATCTTCGAGAGTTCTATCAAGATTGAATTTAATATTTTTCCAAGGCTTGATTGCCGATAATCTCTTGAATTCTTCATTCATATAAATAAGACAAGTATTTAAATAGAAAAGTTTGTTTATATATAATGAATCACTGCAAATGGCTTATGATTGGATCAGTAACCCCATGCAATAAATCGTGTAGAGGTGAATTCTGTGGATATCACTTACAGAGTGTCAGAAATAATTCGACAGGCCCGTCCCCATGCATAAATTGTGGGGTGGGTGTGAGAGGAAAATCACAATTATGTATCAATTGTGGGGGTAAGCGGTTTAGAGAATTAAAACGTTATTATGATAAACGAATAAAAAACGCTATCATTGACCCTAACCATGACTCTGTCAAAGACAAAATCATAAAAACCCCTCAAGACTACATTAATAGATTTATAATTAAAGCAAATGATGAATTAGACAAATAGTATTATTATATATAAATGGAGCAAGAATTCAGACCACATCCAATACTTGTTAATTATGAAATATCTCGTAATGGTGTTGTTAGACACTGTAGACTGAAAAAACCAATTGGTTTTGTTAATAATCAGGGATACTTGCAATTTACTGCTGGAGGAAAGGGATATCTCTGTCATAGGGCAGTCTTTGAGTGTTTTATGGGACCGATTAAAGATGGCTGTGTTATTGATCACATTGATTCTAATATTCAAAATAATTCTCTTGAAAATTTACAATGTATTTCTCAAAGAGAGAATACAAAAAGAGGAAAGACAGGGACTTGTAAGTCAGTTGGAAAAAGACCAGTACAGTCATTTGATACAGCGACGAATGAAAAAAGAATTTTTCAATCAATGAATGCTGCAGGGAAATATTTTGAAATATGTATGCCTTCAGTACGAAAAGTTGCTGAAGGGATTTATCAAACAGCTATCTCAAAGAAAAATGGACATAGAATAAAGTTTTCATACGCATGAAATGACTCTCAATAATTACTATTAATAAAATATATTTTTTTTATTCTTTTAATTTTGTTCCGTATTTCCCCTCATTACTACTGATCGTCACGTGACTATCCTACTTTCGATATTGATTCCCGGATATGTAATTCGTGCGAACACATGTGAAATTGGATTGAATTAATGATGTGTGTGCTCATGTACGTATTTAATGGTTAACTCGGTATATATACGTATCAGGTTACGGATTTTGATTTTGTGTTATTATTTCTTGTTTCTAAAGACTGTATTGAGAACAGCAGTTAGGGTTTTGTTGGAAAAACCTGTAGGTAGACAATTTGACAGAGTTATGTATGGCCGAGGTCAGGGTTCTATTAATAGATTTTTTAAAAATCCCAATTACAAAGACAGCGTTAACAGCGCTGTTTAGATTTTGTATGAAAATGAAATTACTTTGTAATTACAAATTAAAATAGATTGTATGTGAGGTCAAGGTAGTAAAACGCGCTACATGTAGTTTAGTTTTTTTAGTGTGGCTACATGTAATAAAATTCAGAAAAATATCATTCTCGATTCAAGAAATAGCAGGTCCTGAATTGACAGGGATCCCCATGACAGAGTTATCTCGTCATGTAAATCCATTATTACTACGATTATTTAATCGTAATATTATAGAAATTAATAAAAAAAATTGCTATTATTTAACAGTTGTATTTCTTGTTTTAATGCTTTATTTAAATACTTAGCTTCCATTGAAATTACTACACAATATTCATTATGAAATGCTAGGAAAATAAATACACACCTACACATTGACACTGCAGTATTAGTCACCTTATATATAATATGAGCCGTAATAAGTTTGGGGCTTTAAAACGAAGCCCAATTTACCAATCAAACCTCCCACGCCATTGACATGGTGTGGTTGAATTTTTTCAACTGCAACCAGGGTTAATTTCTTGGGTTGCTTTTGATTGGTAGATTGGGTGTAGGTCCGCCCCGTCGTTTCATGTTTGTATCGTCCTGTACTGTCCCTATCATACCATCCTATCATTTCATTGTATATATAACCATCCTATCATTTCATTGTATATATAACCATCCTATCATTTCATTGTATATATAACCATCCTATCATTTCATTGTATATATAACCATCCTATATGTAATGTACTGTCCCTAGTATATATAATATCATCCTATCATTTCATTGTATATACCATCCTATATAATCGCATTGTATATATAATCATGTTATATGTTCAATGTTTGTAAAGAAATCACTTGGATTTCACGTCTAATACCCATATAACCCGCCCTTGAACTCGATTGGGGAGTTATGGTATTGTATAAGTCTTTAATGTATGTGCCTCCCTTGCCTCGGAACTCGAATGAGGAAGGGATAGGCATTGTATATGTTTTGGGTTTTTTTGTATATGAATATCTTCGATAAAAATATTTTAAAGATACAAATACATTAGTAATAATATTCAATAAATGGAATTTCAAGATATTGCATCTATCATCACAGAAATATCAAATTTAAGAAATCAAGGAATCGTACTTTCTGAATTTTTGAATAAAGACAGACTTTTGAATGAATTTGAACAAATTGATATACAATTGAAACATGGAAGATATGTTCTACCTAAAATGTATTCACTGATAAAAAGAATCCAAAAAGCGGTTAATGCTTCTTTGTATAACAATGATATTAATTTATTCATTCGGCTATTTAGTATAGTTGAAGCCATTAGAAAGAAACTCGGGGAACAGTACCAAGTTCGGTCAGAGATTGCTTTGAAAGTGAATCTATAAGACGTTTGATTGATGCAAGTATTGAAACCCACAATTGAAAAAACGTTAGCATTTCCAATAATGACATCAGAAGCATTAACTACCAGACTAGCCCGTGAGAGGTTAGCATTACTGAAAAAGTTTATACCAATTCGAGATGACGTGCGAGATAAACTACAACTTAGACAGCAAGCGCAGACTGACTTTTCTATTGGAAGCGAACAACTTTTTGCCCCTGTAACTAAAGCCACTAAAGATATGAAACTTGCAACAGAACGTGCTATATACGGCGACATCCCTAAAGAGGGAGCAGTACCTATTATTGATGTATTAGGAAAGATTGCTACAGAAACTGAAAAACTCACGAGGGAATAAAACAGCTTTCAGGTGAGTTACAAACTCAGCGAGAAATACAACAAATGGGTAATATTGATACTGATGATAACCCCGTTGAAGATGCTAGTGATTCTATTGAAAAAATTTCCACTAAAAAAAGTGTTCCTTTTAGCGAGAAATTCACTGATGAAGCTATAGAAGAAATCAGACGAATTCAATTGCTGAAAAATGAAGACTATATAAAATTTGGTGACTTTGCTGTCAAAAGTTATTATACAAGGGGGGAATTTTTAAAAGACGAGTATAAAAAAACACAATAAAACGAGATGACTGGGTGGATTGGTTATTTAAAATTAATAAAAATGAACCCGGCAAATTAAAAAAAGGATACATTGGAATACAGAGCTTTTAAAATGGGAGTTGATGCGTATGGTATACAACAACAACAACTAAAAGAACAACAACAACAACAAAGTCGAGGACGAGGTCGAGGTCGAGGTCGAGGTCGAGGTCGAGGTCGAGGTCAAGGTCGACAATCTCCAGAAATTCAAAACGTTTCCGAATCAGATCTAGAAATTCAAAACGTTTCCGAATCAGAAAGTACTTCAGGAGAGGGTTATGGAAGTTCTCATGATTCTCATATGTGTCCTAGTAATATCATTAATGATATATCACGACTTGAGGTTCTTATGGGAGGTAAGAGAGCTGGGAATAACTCAGTCGAAATAACTAATGAAGCATTTGATATTTGCAGACGATTATTCCAAGGTGGGATAATTGATATTCATACGTATCGAGAACTCTTGGATGAGTTAATGGACGGAATTCCAGGGGAATTTAGTGGTTATTATAGCGATTGAAATTTCTAATTGCTCTCATTTAGAAATTACAAAGTCATTTCAAATAAGATGATAGTACACTATAATCACAATAAACCAACAAACGTGTATGTAGTAAACTCAAGATTGCCCGTTTATAAGGCATACTATGGAGACGGCCTTGGAAATATCATGACGGGTTTATTCACAAGAACAGCCCCAAAAGTAGCACCAATTGCTAAACAATTAGCGATGAAAGCCATTGATGTTATTCTTAATAAGGGAATTAACGCTGTTGGAGATCTTGCAGGAAAGGCCTTTTCTACCGCAAAGAATAGAATAACGTCATTGGTGAAATCTAGATTCGGACGAAAACCACCACAAATAGTTTCAACACCGCTACCTTCAACAACAATAATGCCTGCAAATGTCAGTAAAGTGATAAATAACGCAGTGGAACAAAAACTAGCATCATTAGCAATGACTTCACCAGATAGTAGTAATATTGCAAGTATGATAGCGGGAAGCGGTCTTGGAGGAAATAGTAAAAATGTCAGACGAAAAAGAAAATGATAGCATTACTACATTTAGAAAAACAATACGTTTTAGTATAAATGGCATTTAAAAAAATTGCTGATCCAGCGTTTGATATGGCAGCACCGGTGAATAAAGATAATTCTAAAATTAACTATCAGTATTATGCCTATCCTGCAAGAGAGCCTAATCAACGGGGGAGAGTTGAACTTCAAGTTCAAGATACAAGTAGATACTTTTTGCCGTGTGAGGCATTTATTGAAGTAGAAGGAGAGCTTGTAACAAATGTTGCAGCTGATACGCCATATGGGAATGACCAAAATATCCGAGTTGGTTTTGTAAATAATGGCATTATGGCGTTATTTAACAGTGCAAGATATATCATTGATGGAAAAGAAATTGAATCAATAGAACAAAATATTGATATTGCAACAACAATAATCGGACTTGCGAGATATTCTGATGATTATACAAGATCGGCTGGTCCGTCTATGATGTTTGCTAAGGATACTTCTGATCATCCGAACCATTATCAATTTGTTAAAGTACGAACTGCGCAAGCTACTGCAGAAGATGAACAACAACTCGATGCTAATCCAGACCGTGAAATTAGACCAATCGCTGAATTCGACATTTTAAAAAGGGTCAATGATAATTTCAATCTAGGATTTGCAACACGAAAAGGAGCATTAAAAGGACAACATCGACGGTTTTCATGTGCAATTCCGTTACATCATATATTCGGATTCTGTAGAAATGTCAGAAAAGTCATCTATGGAGCAAAGCATACGGTTGTGTTAGTGCGAAAAGAAAATGACAATGATGCAATTTGGCATGCTAATGGTGTTGATGATGGTAAAGTCATTTTAAATAAATTGGTTCTATGGATACCCGTCTTGACACCAGCAGTTACTATAGAGCAACAATTACTATCGTTTATGGACACAGGTGGAAAATCATTGCTAAGCTGGCTAACAACAACGACTGATACGAAGCAGGATAATGTAAATGGCACATTTACATGGCACTTAGCATCAAAACAAGGTGTTTCAGCTCCACGTCATATCTTTATAGCGTTACAGGATGCAAATCGAGTGGGTCGACAATTATCTAGTCATATGATATTTGATCAATTAGGAGTAAGTGAAGTTTCGTTGAGAATAAACGGACAACAAGAGCCAGCAGAGATTGTACAGCTTAATTATGAAAACAACAACATAGCTCGTGTATATCATAGAATATTGTCGTATATGGGTCGTGATCAAAATGTTGATACTGGTTTGCAAATATCGCAAATTGATTTTGAAAAACACTATCCGATTTATTACTTTTCATTGGAACATCTTGACATGATGAGACAATCTGTTGTTGATATATACTTCCAAGCTCGGGTACAACGCCCTGCTGGTATAGCCGATTATAGAGCAGTTGCTGTCATTCTCAGTGATAAATCAATCTTGTTAGAAGGAGTTGGCGGACGAATGAGACTTATTGATGCACCAGTAGAAAACCTTTGATTTTCCAAACATGTAGTTAGGATTTTCGCAATAAGATCAATTGAAAGTGTAAATTACATTTTAGAATAGAATGACATATAGTATTGTTAATGTCCAGTTGACTGATGGTCAGGTCAAGAAATTGAAATCAAAGTCGGCTAAAGAATGTGGAACTACAATAACGCTGAAACCCACTCAAATGTCCGGTGGTGCACATAAATTATCATTGACAGATCGTCAAATAAAACATTTCAATGATGCGCTAAAGAACAAACGAGGAGTTTAAATTGATTTTTCGAAAGCAGCAATCGCCAGTATGATAAAATCAGGTGGAATATTCCCGCTGTTAGCTGCTATTCCAGCATTGATTTCAGCGGCTGCCCCAGCGGTTGCGAAGGCGGCAGCGTTAGGAGCCGTTGGTACTGCTGCAGGAATGGCCCTGAAAAAAAGCTACTGGGAAAGGCTATAAAAAAGGAAAGGGTCTAAGACTACCAGGAACCCCATACAATTGGTACAAGGGCACAGGCCTAAGAATACCAGGAACGGCTTATTAGTGGAAAAATCCCTAGGATTTTCACCAATGTCCAATTTTGATTTAATTGATGCTGTAAAATCATTATCAATAAAAAACTTTAGAGGAGTTTTCATGAGAGATCAATTACCGTCAAAACCAATGAAAAATGAAACGGGTATTATCAATCTTGATAACAGCAGCGGAAAAGGAACTCATTGGGTCGCATATGCAATTGATCCACGTGGAATTGTCTATTTTGATTCATATGGATTAGCTCCACCAAAAGAATTCATGCGATATGTATCCACAATAACAAAGTCATCTCCAATTTTTTATTCCACGCTACCAACACAACAGTTAAATGATCCACCGATATGCGGTCGTGAAGTATTAAATGTCCTTGCAGAGATATCTAAATTTCCAAGGAAACCACCACAAGTTGTTGTTAATGAATATACTAGCAGGCAATGGCAAAAACGATAGCGTTATGATTTAGAAAAACGTAGCGTTTTCGTATAATGATTGATATTTGGGGACGACCTTTATCAGAATCAAAAAAAACAGAAACCGATAGTAAATTAGCTGTCGAAAGTGTAAAAAAAATAATCGAAGATGAAATCGCCGAGACATTAAATTTGTCAAGTGTAGATCCTGGGGTAATAGTTGTATTTCAAGATCGCCAGGGCAAATTGAAATCTAGTAATGTTTCATTGGATGATGTCTTAATACGAAGACGTGACGTCGTTGAAGATACAATAGTGTTATATTCAAATGATGGAAAACTCAAACCAGGTGTATTTGTTTCTACAATCACAGATGCATTAAAAAATTTAAATGAAGAACTTGAAAAACATATAACAACATATACTTCCCTTCGTAGAAATATTATCAATAAATTTTTTGGAACACCAGCGGTAACCTCTCCATCTCTCGCTGAAATTAAATCCAATTTTGATGAAATTAAATCCAATATTAAAAATATTAATGATGCTGGATTTAGTATTATTAGAGATAACATTAATAGTATTAAAAAATCTATCGAGGATATTACAAAATTTAAAACAGACAATCTTCCGCTACTTGAAAGAATAAAGATTCCTCATGAGAGAAATATCATAAATATGGTATACACAGTTCTCTCTGGATCATTAGATTGGGAACCTAAAAAGAATACAATAACTCTCACTGTGTCAAAGAAGGGTATTTATCGATTAACAATAGTGTCACTGAATCAGTTTAATATATCATCATCGACTTCATATGGATACAACAACGTGATTTCAACGACTATTGACCTGGATGAATACAAATGGTTTACAATAACAAGCACTGATCCTAATTTAAATAAGACATCATTTGTATGGTACATGGAGTTTGTAGCTGATCTAAATTAGAATTTTTAACAATTAGAAACCACTTGAGATTTTAAAATAATATGATTCCGTCGTCGCAATATCGCTATGATACCGTCAAAGAGTTCTTAACAAAACTCAAAACATTCATTGATGAATATGAAATAAAAATTAAAAAGTATCGCAGGAGAATTACCGTAATTGATGTTACAGTATACTCGGTATCTGGTATAATGGCCGGTGCTGGTATTATACTATCTTCAGTAACAATGGTAGCTCCGATTGCTGTCCCAATTGCTATTTCCGCGGTGACAACATTTGCTGGAATTGCAAATGCTATTACTAAAAAAATATCATCGTGTTCTCAAGAAAAACTTAACGAATATATAGTAAAACATCAAGCAGTATCTAACGGTTACTCACAATTATCCTCGTTGATGTCATCATCGATTGATGATACGATAATTACCGAAGACGAATTCTCCGCGATGATACGTATTTATGATACTACGATTAAAAACGCTAGCGTTTTTTCATCTATTGCAAAATTAGACATTGTAAATAATAATAATAATGTCGCAAGAGATTCAGCTACTTCAGCGGATAGCAGAAAATACCACTCCGCGGAAAACAAGTATGATATCAATATCGTCAACAAACCCTAAATTCAGTGTGAATTTTCCTTCACCTGTTTCAGTAAAGGAAATCGCGTTGGCAAAATTACGAGTGTATCATAGTTGGCCTAATATCAGATCGGTTCCATTTGGCGGTCAGAGACCTAATAATTCTCTGGTATTTGCATATAGGAATAAAAAAGATGACACTCCAGATTGGAACGTTGTTTCAATACCAACTGGATCCTATCAAATTGAGCAAATTAATAATGAATTACAACGTAGAATAAAATCCATTACTAAAAAAGAATCAAAAATTGCGATAACAGTTCATGAACCAACACTATCATCTACAATTGAAATAGGCTCTCCTGGGTATGTTGTAGATATTTATAACAGTTCAATAAGAACAGTATTAGGATGGCCCGAAGATCCACCTAGAAGTGCTGGTAATTCCACACCCGAGCCTGTAAAATCTGATTACGTCACTGATGAAATAGGACCTGAAAATCCAGTAGAAAGTAATAGAAATCGCAGGAATACATCTTCTGATCTCTTTAGCAAGATGATCGCGGCTAGTATTTTTTCTAAGATCATAAAGGAGAGGATGAGGAGATTAAAGGAAGAGAGAGATGAAAAGGTGAAGGAGAAATTGAAAAAAGAGTTGAATGAAAACTTTAATGAGGAGTTAGATGAACGTCGTATTACTGATAAATTCACAGCGATAAATAATGATCTTTCATTACTGCTAGTATCTCTAAGATCCGGTTCTCTCACTAAAGACGAATTCATCAGCGTGGTAGCTACATGTAATAAAATTATCGATGACGCAGAAAAATATCATTCTCGAAACATTCAAGAAATAGCAGATGATCCTGAATTAAGTAAATTTTTTGCAGAGAAATATAAAATCCCCGTTGAAGATATTCCAACGTTTAAACTACCAGGATATAATGTACCAGAATTGAAGAAAAATCTCAGAGCGGCCATCGACGAGGGATTCAGAATAATTCATGACGAATGGGAAAAAAAACAACCCAAACCAACTATTTTGACTCACAATAATTCTCAAAACGGCGACGGTAGACATATCGCACCGAACAATGTGGATATTTCATCAGTGATCGCACTTAATTTAACGTGTGATGTAATCGAAGGAAGTTATCAAATTAATATGGAACAATCAAATCAAGCCCGACAAGGTTACATTCTTTATTCATTTGCACCAACAGCACCCCCCGGATTTTTAATTGTTGAAAATCCGACTAATCCAGTCTATATGCAATGTCAAAATGATTTACTAACTAGAATTAATTTTACACTCACCGATCAGTCAAATAATTTAATTGATCTACGTGGTGAAGTATTATCGATTAGTCTGTTTGTGAAAAGCTAACAAATAATTCGGTTAAATAATTTGTATTAATCAGCAGCAGGGAGGGTGAAATGACAACATATTTGCGACCGTAGATGGCAGCAATTTGAGGGTGGTTATGACAATGTATTTGCGACAAAATCGCTAAGGCTCCATTTGTAAAATGGGGTCTTTATTTTTTTTTTTTGGTTAAAATATGAGATTTCGTAGGAAGGTTCCATTTGGCATTCTGAGGCTTTAATCGATTTTGTCGCAAAAATTTGTAGGGTTCACCCTCCCTGCTGCTCTATCGCTTCGTTATAAATGTTACATTTTTTCCAACATCACCAAACAATTCACCATCCTTTGGTTGCATATCTCTTTCATTAGGCGAGTGTGTCTTTTCTGAGGTAGATTTCGATGATTGCCGAAGGTTTTTTTAGGATGACGAGACTATCATTTTCTTTTTCCGTTTCCTTTTTGAAAAGGAGAACGACGATGGTGGTGGTGTGCACTTCTTTTAGATGACATCTTTTGGCTTTCAGAAGCATAAATATACACTTAAGTCCATCGCTTGGCACGCCTCCTTTTGTCGTATTTTCCTTTTGAGGGGGAGGTATGTTTGGATTTATTTTGATAGACAAGGCTGATATGAAAAGCCATCATCATCATGTCAAATCTTCCCCTTTTCTTGCTCCTCTCTTTCTTTTGACGATGGAGTCTTTTCATGGGTTGACGTCGATGCATGGTTGCGTGTTTCTCAGATGACGAGACTGTCCTTTTTTCATTTTTCAATTTTGACAGGAGAACGATGCTGGTAGTGGTGTGCACTTATTTTGTGGGATATCTTCGCGTGTTCAGGAGCATCAAAACACGGATCCATTTGTTTGCCTCAGGTTTTTTGTATTCTGGAGTGCGTCGCCAATGATTGTCTTTACGTCGTATCAACTTTAAGACGGGCATCACGCGTTGTGGATACGTTTGCAAGGCATAAAATCGTTAAAAATCTTGCTTGGATAAATTCAATAGACTCGTGAACTTTGATTTTGGGGCCAAGTATTTTGTGAGCAGCTTCCGAAGCGGTTTATGCGGAGGAGGGTGTCACCGTATTCGGCTCAACTGCATGGCCAAGTAACTCATTGCATATTTAAACTACACTTGTCCCACTTGCAAGGAAATGATTTCGACTCCGTTCAAAGCCACTTTTGAACGTTTAGTGCTTTGTTCCGTATAGTATTTGAGAAGAAATTGTCCATCGTATTCCGAGACATTGTGAGCCATCACCGTGGCATTTCGATGGCAATCTCCATAACGTTCGATGTCCTCTTGGCTCCGCGTCTTTTCATTTGGGGTCTGGGAGCCATTGGACAAAATCGGCTAGCGTGTTAGGTTCCCTAAAGATTTTATCACGTCCTTTAGTAAAGGCAATGATTAAAGATCGGTTCCTGGATGAACTTCTCGCACGCTCGATAAGCCACGCAGAAAATAGGTATGTGAATGCCAGTCTCTTACGTGCATTCTAAATAAAAAAGATGAAATTCTCTTTCTTTTTGTGGTCATTTTCTTCTCTTGATGTTTGAAATAGTATTTGTGAATGTAGCATTGGTGGTCCAAGACCACGTTTTGGTGACAAATGTGACATCGTTTCTTTCCTACACTCACCCACTCACAAACGCATAATCGCACGTCTATCATGGGGCAAAAAAGGGAGGTAAAGTATAAAGAGGTGGAGAAGAAAGATGATAAGAGAAGATAGATGTAGCGAAGAAAATAAGACGTTGGTGGAGGCAAATAAGAAATTAGAAGAAAAAGAAGAAACCCAAAGTCCTTGCCATTGCCTTGAATATATATATATATATATATATATATATATATATATATATATATATATATATATATATATATATATATATATATATATATATATTCTTGCCCTGAATATATATATATATATATATATATATATATATATATATATATATATATATATATATATATATATATATATATATATATATATATATATATATATATATATATATATATATATGCCCTTGAATATATATATATATATATATATATATATATATATATATATATATATATTCTTGCCCTCTTTGTCAGTGCGTGTGTATGTGTCTCTGTGTGTGTTTGTATCTGTTTATGTGTGTTCGCGTACGTTGTGTGTGTGCTTGTATTTGTTTGTGCGCGTTCACGTATGTTTGTATGTATGTGTGTGCATGTGTTTGTGTGCGTTCGTGTATGGTTATTCCTTTCTCTTAAAAAACTTATCATTTAACAAAAAAGTGATTGTGTGTGTGCTTTTTACGTGATTGTTTGCGTTCGAGTACGTTTGTATGTATATGTATTTATGTTTGTTTTTGTATGTGTTTCTGTGCGTTCGCGTACGTTTGTATATTTGTGTTTGTATGTGTTTTTGTGTGTTTTTGTGTGTTCGCATATGTTTTTATGTATAGGTCTTTTCTCCTTTAACAAACTCACTATTAGATTTATGTTCATCAATTTATGTTTGTACATTTATTTGTCTATGTCTATCCAGTTATATGCCTTCCCTCGCCAGGTATGTTTTTGTATGAACTGCACTGGTTCCCGCCCCGTCAGGCGGTATGTTTGCTTTTACTTTTTTTGTATGAACGGTATGAGTTTCCACCCAACCAGGCAATGTTTGTGTTTGTTGGTGAGTACAGCGCGGAAGGATTCCTGTCCAGCCAAGCGTTATAGCTTTTCTTCCCCGTTGTCACTGTTTGGCCTCATTGAGGTCAGATACTTGCAACACTACTGCTAGTGTCCAGTACCGTAACGTCACCCCTGTAACAAAACCCTTGTCGCTATACCAGACTGGCTGTGTCTGTCTTAAATTCCCTTGTCGCTATACAGGCCCATGGGATTTTTGAACTCGGATTTCACTGACGCTATATCGCAGGAAAAAGTTATAGTGCTTGGCGGGGAGGGACATATTACTTTATATAATGCCTGGCGGACATTTTTTCCCAATGTCCATTATAGTGACTTCACCCCACCTATACCATTCCTGCTGTCGCTATACAGGCCCAATATTCTCCATGTTAAATTCCCTTGTCGCTAATCTTGCCAATGACCTTTTTGACTGGGATATCCATTGTCGCTAATGTGCCCCCTATCATTACTCTCCAATGTCCTGTGTGAATATCTGCCAGAATATGCTGGGGGGGGGGCAATTTCTGGTGACATTTCAATTACCCACAGGAAATGCAGGTTTCAGAAATCTCAAAGTGAATCAAATCGTTCGGTACTTGGTGATACTTTTCTGCCATATAGCTCAGCCTCCCAAGCACAAAGATATACAACATAGTGATAATGGCAACGTCACCCCAACATGACCTCAACGCTGTCAGATCTTTATATAGACCAGTGGAGATCTGATTTTGATCAGAATGATATGAAATTTTGTGGTATAATTTTTAGTTGTGTCCAGAGGACTTGTTTGTTTAAACTATTCATTAGAATTACCAAGTGGTCATTTATCAATCTTTGTGGTATCATTTTTAGTTGTGTTCAGAGGACTTGTTTATTTACACTATTCATTAGAATTACCAAGTGGTCATTTATCAATCTTTGTGGTATCATTTTTAGTTGTGTTCAGAGGACTTATTTATTTAAACTATTTATTAGAATTACCAAGTGGTCATTTATATTTTGGACTTAAACATTACTCTGGTATTACATCGAATTCATTCAAAACCATTCTGGGTTATCCCATTGTGTTACCTGAAAAGTATTGGCATATCAGCTCTTTCACGACTATCAGTACATCCGCACATTAAATATTTGAAATTTATCTGGGACACTCGATATTTTGGACTTGGGATAGAACGAACGTTTAGGTTTATGTGAGAATTAATTCACAATACCGTTCGTTCCTCTAATGTTTTCAGTTGATAACTTAGCTAAATTATTTATTGATTTTTTAAACATATTGAATTTGCTTCTTTCAGTTACTTAGCTTCAGATCAGAAGTAGTAACAATACATCAATAAGAACTTAAAATGCAAAAGCTATCCCTGACCTACACAAAGTTGCTTGTCATAATCCAATTAGTGATAAACTGTTTTAAAACATATTTGAACAATGGTCAGTGCTCTTGTATGATTTAATAAATAGGTCAATGGAAACCATTGTTCCCTGCGCAGTGAAAACTAACTCAGGTCATGCCTATTTAACGTAAGACGACAAAACTGTCGTTTAATTATTGACCAATTTCTCTTATGAATTTTAGAATGTGTTTCTCATGTCTGATTGATGCTCTATTGAATAATCGGACTGATTAAATGAACAATTTGAATGGCAAACTGCGCCCATTTATTGTTCTACAGCTTTATTTATGCAGAATCTGGTTGGCAAACTCTTGCACAAGGAAAGAAGGAAAGAAGAAGAGATTTGATTATAAATGCTTAAGTATCTAACTAAAGCGACCTTCTTTCACAAAAGAGATATGAGGCATCCCATGATCGTCCATGAAACTCCCTCCCAAAGCATCAGACCCATCTCTACGTGGCTTTTAGTTTTGTCCTTGTTTTTTTTTAGACGTCCTTTCTCTCACGTACGGTTTGTATTTTTTGATTCTCTCCCATTGTTATTTCAACTAATGGGCTTATCGCCTTATTATGATATTTTCTAAAATCACCATAAAATCTTACACGCAAAAAGTTAGCATTGTTTTATCCAATCCTCTTTTCAGTAAATTTAGTTCACTGTCCACTTTGTCCATGTTGTTATGATAATGAAGAGTATTGGTTTTTCTATTGCCCCTTGCTGAATACCCAAGATCTCTCCCTTTGAACACATATGTTGGGTAGAGTTCTGTTTTGTTATGTATGCCCAATAATATTTGCCTTACATTTTAACACACACCTTATGTTACTGTGGATTTACGAAATAAACAAATTCTGTAAAATTCCTAAGTGTTCTGTTTTCAAGCAGGAAGGGTTTGATACATAGTCGCTTGATTACTTAGGCCCCTGTGTAAAGTTACTTCCTATGTTGATAATGTGTGCTTTCATTGAATTCCGTGTGTTTAATAAAGATCTGATGAGTTACCGAAGATAAATGTCAACATGTTACGACATGGGGTGTGAATGGGCTAAGGAAACTTATATTCGTAAACTAGGATTCAGTTTTTAACTACACCATAAGCAGCACGTGTAATGCAATGTGCAGTCAGCATTGCAGAAATACACATTTTACATTTGTATATTTAAAACGATTCTTGTACGATACTGCCCTTTATAATATAGTTTCATTGCATTTCTAATTATGTTTTCAGGATTGGCAGCAGACATTGTGTTGACAGTGAACCCGACACAAGTGGAAGCACAGCGTCAGGAGGCCATCGTGCTTGATTGCCAAGGGAACACAAGAAATGTGTCAAAATACATCTCAAAGCGGGTCAGCTGGAAGCATGTTGCAAATGATGGAACAACACATATGATAACTATTGGATTTTACCCGCACAACGCAGCTGATAAAACAAAATACGCAATTGAACACGGAAATGCTGACAATAGTGATACCAATTATTCATTCAAGTTGAAGATTTTTAGTAAGACTTATAGGCACAATTTACTCTTAATTAACTATCCCAGATTAGGCACAGTACACATATATAGATAGATATAGTAGACTGGAGTTATTGTCAAAAATGTATCCTTGAGAAAATGGACGAACAATTTTTAATGAGTAGTTTTCAATTTCCTTTCCTAATTTTATACTATTATGTTTTTACTTTTAAAGAAATTTGAATTTTACTTTCAGTGCCTGTTATTTTTATTCCAATTATAATCTATCGAAAAATGAGGAAATAGTAAATGATTTAATTCTTTAGAAATCTGAATAATTTTGGTTCCAAACGGAGTTTTTAATTCTTTGAACAAGAATCAATATGATTCTAGATTGTCTGTCAATCTAATTGATAGACGCATTACTAAATTCATTAAAATAAAGTTCTGCAATTTTAAAATAACTTTGGACAGCGATTTTTGGCATATTTAGACTTTGCACAAATTTAGTATTAAAAAAATTAATTACTGATTTCCTAAGAAAAGAAAAGGGCAATTATTATTTTTATTTTTCGTAAGTCGTTACTCTCGCTGATTAATATAGTGTACATTGCTGCAGTGGGAGTGAGTGCTACAGCAACAAAACAGAATGGTCCACAAGACTTAAGGACGTAATGCAGTTAAACAGGGAATTTTTATGACTGAGTTCAGTTGTTTGATTTTTAGTCTCTATTCTTTTTTCTGCATTTAATATGAATTGTTGTGTGTTCGCAGTCTGGTCAGGATCAGATTCTACAGCTAAATTTCAAACATCAGTTATTTTTAGTTTGGAATCAATGAATAATTTCTCCATCGTTTTCAGACATTATTTTGATTGTGATAAAAGTTGAAATCGCTACTTAAACAATCTTTTTGCTATATTTAATCAAAAGTTTTTCTTAGAAATTTGTACTATATGTTGGATGATACTGTATTGGAAAATAGTATCGAAAGGCAGCTGGTGATCTTAGTTCCGTCACCGACAATATACATGATTTATATGGGAAACTAATTTTTAAAAAGTTAATACTTGAAGTCTGTATTTGTTGTTTTGTGCTCAGTTTTAGGCATTCTTAATAATGCCTTCTCATTGTTTATATAAGTTTATACCTGAGGGTCAAAACGTCTTTGACACATTTTAAGAGAGGAAGAAGAAGAATGAAATCGGTCTTAATGTGGATATAGATATCTGAATAACATAGATAAGGCATATGTGCTTTATAATGATCGGATGCGGGAGCTCGTTGTTCGAATCCCGGCTGAGTCATGCCAAAGTCTTATAAAAATGGTACCAACAGCTGCCTCACTTGGCCCTCAAAATTAAGAGGATAGTGTTAGGAATGTTTGTCTTGGTGTCAGGATAATGGGACATTGTAGGACATGATGGTACATGTCTGAGACATGATGTCTCATTTCTAGACATTATTGTCATGGTCTTCACTACTTTCATTCAGTGATACATTCACATTTTAAAGTTTATATTTCATGCAACGCATTTACAACAATTATTGCATGCGTATGATGTCTCATTCAGCTGAGAAGCTTGACCGTATTAGTTAGGAAGCTTACTACGTGTTTCGTCCGGGAAGAGTGGGAAATGATGACCTACTGTTCTTGATCCAATTATTGGCTCACCTATCCATGGGTCAAATGATCTTATGATATGGTCCTGCACCCATTATGTAGTCTGTCGTGAATCTTATATCGCTGGTCAACCCATACTCTGGACTCCATATTGCTGATCCAATTTAAATGAAACTTAGTGTATGGGTTGTTATCAACCAAGTTTTAGATGAGATTGATAATGAGTGAGATTCATGCATATTAATGAGGTGATATGGCATCTGATTGGTTAACCATGTTGTTACTACTCTGAAGGCCATATTTCTGATCCATGTTTTGATCAAACTTGGAATGTATGCGTACATAATTAAGATCAATCCAGTGCGATAAGGAATAAGATTATTGTGTACTTATGTTGCGATCTTGCATTCCATTGGCTGAGGATGTTACTCAATATGTAATTCGTCATATGCAAGTTTAAATCAATAACATCATGGATGAATTTAATACAGATTTAGATTCACACATTCAAATTATATCATCTTGCATTCGATTGGCTGATCTCGTTACCCTCTTGAAAGCGCAGTTCTAATCTGACTTTGATCAAACTCGATGTGTTGGCTTGTATCATCAAGACCTTTAATGTGTTCAATACTAAACAAGATGCAGATGCAATATTCAGATAATATTGCATCAGGTTGTTGAGATCGTTAGCACTCTTGAAGCCACATTTTGGGTTTATCATCATCAATAAATTGATCACTTCTAGCAACACACTTTGCATATTAATTATGCCTTTATCTTTTGGAAGAATTTCTATTATAATATAGTAAAATAAGTGCATTCAAAATGATATATAGTTTTTGTATGTGTTATTACTATACAACACAAACACACTATGGCAGCCCCTATTTGTTTATAAAATCTTTCCAAAGGACGCACTAAGGCAAAGACGATTTGCTTACAAGACTTTCCCCAAGGACGCACTAAGGCAACCAATATCTGTTGACATGCCCGTCACCTGACATCAAAAATATGTGCCACATATTGAGTCGCATTATGTTACAAAGTATATATTATTTTGCGTTATTGATGAATTTATCAACTTGAAGGTCTTATCTTTATATATATTTATAAAGATTATCAGTGATGGGTAGTGCCGTTTTTTGTGTCAACATATTAGTCATACTTCTAGTATATTCATTAGAGACGGACCTAGACTTATCTGTTCATATGCCATTCTCGTCCTTTGATTTGATAACAAAAATAATTCCAGGTTACGTGTTTGGTATATCCAGCTCATTTGGTCAGTTACAGGTTTCATCTTGGTCGACACACCCTTTAGTTTTCGCACTACAGGAATACTTTAAGAAAAATCATATTACCGATTTCAAGTCTTTACTAGTCATGGCATGTGCCATTTTCAGGTTTGAAACTCCGTTTTACACATCTGGGTTTAAAAGCGTGCCATAAATAGTTATGAAGCTAAATTTAATTGGTACATGGGCTTTCAAAGAAAGCTATTTTTAACAAGGTGATTAGCGAGATGTTTTACAGCAAGTAGATAAACTTCGTACTACATTGCAAACTCAACATCGCTGGTCTTCCAATATAGGTTTCATTTGGCAAATACGAAACTTTTGAAGTAGACGAGATAATTGTAAATCCTAT
Organism: Potamilus streckersoni; assembly: GCA_016746295.1. Lineage (NCBI taxonomy): Eukaryota > Metazoa > Mollusca > Bivalvia > Unionida > Unionidae > Potamilus > Potamilus streckersoni. The sequence continues at coordinate 40,355 of JAEAOA010001563.1, read as the reverse complement.
TAAAATGTAAACTTTCGCATAACATTGTTAAATCTAAGTTGGCATAATCATATTTAAATATGGATTGGGTGCAAAAATGATTAAGGCTCTCGTTTTAGTTCAGGAAATTTAGAAACTACACGCTTTACCCCCCCCCCATGCAATGTTGCTATTGGGAATAATCAAATCATTTGCCTCAAAAGTGATGGCAAGAGAGGAATTATAAATTAACTGAACAAGTGCTTGATTTTGATTTTAAAAACAAATGCCTCATTAAATTAAGCCAAATGTGAGATACTGGTAAAAATGTGGCCCAAACTTCCACTGTCCGTGCTGTCAGAACAGATCTACATATACATTGTAGGTATATGGCATGTTAGATGTCGTCTCCTCTGCCCTAAATAACAGTAACATCCAATGCCTCTGCCAGAGTTGCTAATATTAAAATCTTTTCGCTTAAGAATATCAGAGATGGTATTAATTCTAAGCTGTTAAATGGAAGAAATGGTATTACTTTCATTCATATAATTTCTTTTCTGACAGTAGAGCGTCACTCCTTTAGAGAGATATCTTGGTTTTCAGATCATAACCGCATACATTGTCAGTTTTTGGTTTAGTTGGAAATATAAGTGTGGTGACAACAAATAAAGAAAAGAAAACTATTTAATAATAATAATAATAATAATAATAATAATAATAAGAAGAAGAAGAAGAAGAAGAAGAAGAAGAAGAAGAAGAAGAAGAAGAAGAAGAAGAAGAAGAAAATTAATAATAATAATAATAATAATAATAATAATAATAATAATAATAATAATAATAATAAGAAGAAGAAGAAGAAGAAGAAGAAGAAGAAGAAGAAAATTAATAATAATAATAATAAAAATAATAATAATAATAATAATAATAATAATAATAATAATAATAATAAGAAGAAGAAGAAGAAGAAGAAGAAGAAGAAGAAGAAGAAGAAGAAGAAGAAGAAGAAGTAGAAGAAGAAGAAGGAGGAGAAGAAGAAAATTAATAATAATAATAATAATAATAATAATAATAATAATAATAATAATAATAATAATAATAATAATAATAATAATAATAATAATAATAATAATAAGTTTGTAATATTTATTATTATACACTCATGATCTCGGAACCCTGATTCATCCTTTATTGGTGTCACCGTTGTCAATAGACTGATTAAAGGGGATGGAAATAAGTGCTTGAAAATGGGTTTCATGTTGTAGCTTTGCTCCAGATATCTAGTTTTAATTTTACTGTTCTTTTGCAGGTATAGGCGATGATGATGATGGCAAATATGTGTGTGTAAACGAAGACAACAATTTCACATTACTCAGCTCGAAAGAAGTTCCATTCACAGTCCTAAGTACGTATTTAGAGACATGGGTCAGTATAAACCTAGATGTATTTTTCCCACGTTTACCAGGGTGAGTTACGGTTAATGTTAATATGAATCAAGAGATTACATTTACTTTTTGGATTTTGGTGTTAATGTCAGCAGTATAAGGTCTGGATACAGTTTTAATTAAAAGTCTATGTTGGAGTTAAGTTTTCATTCGAATATTTTTCCTAAAACTCCTGATGCATTTCTTCATTGAGATGAATCATGAAGCGAATGCAGTTAATTCTGGACGATTTTTATCAACCCCTGTATCCTTGGGGTCAAGGTCACAGCTATAGAAAATGTGTATTGAGGTTACAGTTCAATTTCTTTATATTTGCTAACGTTGTTCATACACCAATTAAATGATTTTCTTTAGACTCAGTATAAATCATTTTCCAATATGCTTAACTTTGTAGCAACCATCTTGTTTCCATGGCTTCCATGATCTTTCTGTGAGCTGGGGAAAATGTGGCGCTATGTAGTATTTGCATACCTCTTACATGTTCATGAAGAAGACCACAAGATATTACAGAATGTGCACAGAATATTGAAATTTTAGAACTAATGGTTTTCTATAATTTCTCCATCAGAAAAAAACATTACGTATTTGAAAATTTTTAATTGCTCATGGAGGAAACTTGAACACACGAGGAAACTTGAACACACATGTTACGTATTGGCTCATTCAAAGTAATAAAGAAATAGTGAAGACAAGCTTTGAAAATTTTAACAAAAATAATTTATTTTCCTACAAAACATGAAAAAATGTAAATATGTAAAACAAGACACGATTTATGGAAATGGTCCAAATTGTTTGTTCTAAAGATAAACATAAGTCATGTAAAATTTTCTAAACACAGTCTGAAGTTCAGTTCCAGTCCAAAATGGCGGATGATGACGTCAGACGAAGGCTAACAGAAAAATCAATAATTTGCACAGTAAAGCACAGTTTGCATTGTTCCATTCCAATTTAGAATATTTTAAGAAAATGTCTTTGTCCAAATCAGTAATGTTGTTCTCCAGGAAAACAATTATTCACAAAAACGAAGTCAAATTACCTCCTCTAACAAGAAATGTGCCCTTTTTAAGGTAATATAAGTTGTGTAACTATGAGATGTTACAATAAACTCAGACTCTTAATGTGAATGACTCTAAACGTCTTACAAAAGACCTCAACATATAAACGAAGCTAATACGTTGTTTGAATTACTTGCGCACTGAGTACGCATGCAATTTCACAATACATATGGACATTAGAAAAACCTGGCCAAGTATCAGCCAATCATTTTCATAGCTATTCCTGAATGTTTACTTGAAATGAATTAGCCATCATACACAGCAAGTGCTCACATGAGTTACATTTACGACTAAGTAAACACGATGTTTTTAAAAACATATTATACTGATGCTAACATATTCTTATTAATAATTACATTTAAGGAAATAAAAGTGAAATAAACAGATTTATACAAAATTCATTCCTTAACACACACACACACACACACACACACACACACCAAAACTATAGGGTCGTAACATATAGTTCTATAATGACACGGATATTAAATGTAGGACATGAAGGTTAATGCTGAGAACCGCTATGTGGACACAGATCGCGTGGAATTTCTGTAAAGTACCAACAGACAATATGCATCGTGGAAAACACTTGAAACAAATCTATTTTGTGAAAGTAGCATAATAGAAATAAAGCGATTAATATTATCAGTGTTAGACGGAAAGTAATTGAGTCATTCCTCCCTTGCTTAAATACCATTTAGATTATATCCAATATTTGAAATTAACACTATGGATTTATGGCAAAAATAAATCAGTTAACATAATGTACGTGTACAAAGTAAAACCAGTCATTGCAATATATTTATAAAAACACTTTTAAAATATCTCAAAAATACCTGCAATTAATTACATATGAACTGAATCCACTTCATATGACCACGACCTGTGTGTGATTTGTGTTTTAATGTATGATATAAATAAATTCTCATTATCCATCAATGTTCAACGACGGATCATTATGTTATTAAGAGTTAGGCTATGAAGAGCATATTGTTACCTGTCAAATTGTGCATAATAATCGTTTGAAGTTTACATGACAGGCTAGGTGTCAATGAGAACGTATTGTTATGTGGGAGCTTTAAAGCTTTTGACTCTATTATTCACATGTAACTATGTCGATTCGATAAGCTCATCTTGACAAAACGTTCATGGTTGGTTTAATTTAAAATAGCTCTTAGCAAAATTAACAGATGTTAAATTGTAGTTTTATGGGGTTTTTCAAGTCATTAAATTTTTGTTAAACAGTACATAATCTTGTAAACGTAAGCCAGTTTGCATATACGGTATTTTTATACATTTTTCTTTAAGCGCAGTTAAAATGCAAGGAAATTAGCAGAAATTATGCATACGAGGTAATCAGTTTTATGATGTAACAAAAATCCTCAGAAAACTGCAACAAAAGTTGCCATATTAAGAAAACAGTTTTATGATGTCAAAGAAAACTACAAACATGTGTCAGTTTAATCACGTCACTAAATATTACAAACAGTAAGCAAAGCAAATATGGTAAGCACACATGATATCTCCCTTATTTCATTAGCATTTAAACCAGTGAGATGAAGCCACAAAAATGAAAACTATTCTAAATATATACGTTTGGAAGTCATGTTAATTTGGTTACTTCAATCAAAAATAGTTTGGTGACTCGTACAAATAATATGCAGTAGAAACACAATCGTTATCTTATGTTATGTGAAAATAATTTACATTAGTATTTTATATATTAAAATTGATCTTTAGGAAATAATTATGGTCCTGATTTTAACATTCAATAATAAAAGGAAAAGTTGAATCATGTAATATTTACATCGACATTGCGTTCATGGAAAGAACAAACTAGATGTTCGTTAATTAATTTATTAACGAAAACATAGATAAACGATGAATTTCCGAATTTAGCAAGTTTAGCATTTTTAATCAACAAAATATATCCTTTTTTCTTTTTAAGAACTATCAACATATATTATTTTTGTACAGTATGTAATAAAGAACCAGCAAACAGCACGAAAGATCTTTAAACATACATGTATATATGATGTTATAATAAAGGTTATATTAGAGAAAATTAATACTTAAATAAATTTAGGGCAAGAAAGCATAAGTTTCTAGCATAATGGCAGATATATTTCATGGTAGGTGATTTCTATAATTACAAGAATAATCTATGATGACTATTACAAACACTTGTCTCTATATTTTTGCAATGGTGCAATTAAACACACCTACCTGGAAGATGATGTCAGAGACTTTGTGTGTCACAATTGTTCGCAGCTGCTGGATGTGTAGATTTAACCTGTTTTACATATCCATACTTTTTAAAGAACTCTTTACACACGCTGAATGTTTGCTTCCTATTAATCATGCAGTTTCATTGGTAACATCCAAACGTAAATCAAAAGAAGCAAAATAGAAGGAACTAGTACAAACTCATTAGGATCAGAAATAGATTCATCAAAAAAAAAAAATTCATAGTATTGTACAGTATATTAATAGTTTCTATAAGAATTAAAAGTCTGTTGAAATTAAATCTCTCAGTAGAGTGCTGTGATATACTGATTATCTCTTAATCTCTCAATAGAATACCGTGATATACTTATTATCTGTTGAGCTTCTTTTATAACAACACTTCGTACACAAAATACACGTACAATTCGTTAACTACTACAGTCTTTGTCATTAACCTTACGTTTTTCCTTACGAATTGTTGCTCACAAAGCAAACATAAATGAGACTTGTAAGGAGTATGATCTGGATCATAACCCAATGAACGACTAATTAAAGATTCCACAAATCCAACACAATCCACTTAAAAGGCAATCTCTTAGTATAAGGAAATTCTCATAGCTGTTTTATCTAATATGAAGAAAAGTTTTCACATAATTTTCCGGATCACTCTAGACACATATTACTTCAGCCCAGTGTAGAAATCAAGAAGGTTAGGGTCATATCATCTGTTGAAAGCGTTCACTTTTACACACATATTAGCTCAGCTCAGTGTAGAAATCCAGAAGGTTACGGTCATATCATCTGTTGAAAGTGTTCACTTTTACACACATATTAGCTCAGCCCAGTGTAGAAATCCAGAAGGTTACGGTCATATCATCTGTTGAAAGTGTTCACTTTTACACACATATTAGCTCAGCCCAGTGTAGAAATCCAGAAGGTTACGGTCATATCATCTGTTGAAAGTGTTCACTTTTACACACATATTAGCTCAGCCCAGTGTAGAAATCCAGAAGGTTACGGTCATATCATCTGTTGAAAGTGTTCACTTTTAGGAGGAAAACAAGAATGTTATCCATCTGAGGTACAGTATACCACTGCTTCTAAACAAATTCTCTTGGAAAGATCCTGCATTCACCTCTTTCTCTTGTATAATTCGATTATCTTACCATAAATAGTTGTTGTTGTTGTTGGGCTTAACGCCATTTTTCAGCACATGATAGGCTATTCATGGCGGCCTGTAATAATGGTATTTGCATTAGTTAAAAATTAGTTTGGATAAGGTCATACAAGTTACAGTTTAAAAAAAAAGATTTGCTTCCTTTAGGAAATCTAAAACACTAGTGATTTGAATAGTATCAAAAAGTTCCTGCATGTCGTGTACATTATAGTATTTATCACGAGTAGGTTGCAGGTCGGAACACGTGGTCATAAAGTGTTTAACAGTAAATGGTACATTGCAAGGAACGCACTCTGGTGGATTCTCACCTATTATTTACATCTTTTTATCAAGATACATCATTTACATTTCCCGTTGATCGGGAACCAACATCTTTAACTGTTACCAACATTTGCCATTTTATATTTAACTACTATGGTTTTTTTACTATATCGCTGGTCGATATTGAACCTTTCTTTTTACACCTATAACCTACTGTATGGCGCTAAATAGCCTAAAAGTGCTCGTGCGCCGTTAAAATTAAATTAATCAATCAATCAATCTGTATTTAATTGTGGAGGAAGAAACCGGGAAATTACCGGAAAGAACCACCGACCCACGAGAAGCTACTGGCAAGCTTTCTCACATATCCACATTCACCGAATCCTAGACTCGAACCCACGCAGACAGAGGTGAGATGGCAGTGATCCGTAATACCATAAATAGATTACCGTAATACCATAAATAGATTACAGAAACATGTACAATATAACATGGAACATACAAACGACTATTTACCTCGATGGTAAAACAACATTAAGCATTTAATTTAGTTCAACATTCCCAAAGCACTTCACAATTTTTAAAACATATATAAGTGTAGTTCATGATTATCCTTTAACGAATTCCTAAATTTTAGTTTTACCATCCGTTTTGGCAGGACTGCGTCATCGTGTTTGTCAAACATTCGTCACAAAAGAGGTTTTTGTTTTCAAAAAGGTCACGAATTTACTTTTTTAATTTCTTAAGATCTTTGAAATAAAATCACTGCTGTTTTGTGGAGAAATTAAACCACACAAAAATATTGTAGATTTAAATGTATACAACCTTTGAACTTGCCTCGGTTAAAGTTCATTGAATGAGGGCAATGCGCTGAAACTGTAATGGGCCGACTGTGTATTCTACTGACTCGTGAATGGACTGAGTATTGTATGAACGAAGATATGTGGAAAGAAAGAAGTCCTAAGAAAAAATAAAAACAATAATGTGAATGACTATCTTGCATATAATTTGCTAATCTAGTGGTTGTATTGTCTATAAATGACAATGTTTCATCAAAAACTGGTTTGGCGGGAACAGCAGTACATAAAAGTTATCTAAAAAAGAATGGTTAAAATGATGAATGTCATCTCCTTTGAGATGGAGGTAGATAATATTAAATGGAGGTAGATAATATTAAATGGGGATAGATAATATTAAATGGGGGTAGATAATATTAAATGGAGGTAGGTAATATTAAATGGAGGTAGATAATATTAAATAGAGGTAGATAATATTAAATGGAGGTAGATAATATATATTAAATGTAGGTACATAATATTAAATTGAAGTAGATAATATTAAATGGGGATAGATAATATTAAATGGGGGTAGATAATATTAAATTGAGGTAGATAATAATAAATGGAGGTAGATAATATTAAAGTGCCTTCAAAACTGCATATCATGTTAGGAAACTTAGAGCAAAAAGAGAATTGATGATAAATAACCACAGTTGATTCAGGGCATGTTGCTGATGCCGCATGATCCTGAGTTATGACATCGGTTTATTTAAAGACAGGAAACTGCAAACTATTACACCAGGATAATTCATGAGATATCAACATGACATGGGATATAGTTTTGTTCATGCAGCTGCTTCAAGACATATTTCTCTAGATGCGAAACACTTGAGTGACAGAATTTATTAGTTCTGGAGACATACTATGTGAAAGAAATTGGTGAATTGTTAATTTTGCTTTTTTTTTAATTTTCTAATGGAATCACTTGTGCGATAAATCCCCCAACCAATTATCATCAATATATGATCACTCTTGCATGATATTTTGTCTCTCAGTCATTCTCTCAAGAATTAACACTTTGTTCAAACAGCCTATCATATCTAGATAATGATCTATATTTGTCAGTAGCTGCTAAATCAGGTTGAATGTAGGCAGGACCTTTCTTCTACAACGGGTGCTTCGCCAAAGCAAAATGTCAATACTCTCCATGGGATTTTACAATGTTGACTGAGATTAGACAGGTTTGTGCAAGCGTCAGTTGTGTAGCATTTCATGGATTGAAGAAACTTTAAATAATTCTTGCATCTGTTGGATTGAAGAAAATAAGAAAACTCTGTGAATGTAATTTTGAGGCAGTGCACAAACAATAAAACTGAATAAAGTATATTTTGAAGAATATAATGAAAAAATAAAAATATGGGATAAAATCTGGTGGATCAAAAGCACACAACAATGGTATGTAACAAAGTGGCATATAGAGAAGATTCACTTTCTGCACAGAAAAATAATAATTCAATAGATTTTTGCACATTTTTTTGACAAATATCTAAAAAGAAGTAAGGGACGTTCAAGTCAGATTTAATGCCGTAGACACTTGGCAGGATCTGTATCAGTGGTTCCAACCTTTTCGAGTACGATGACCATTTCTTATCTATTAACAATTTTGCCGACCCCCACATGCTAATAGTTGTTTTACTTTTAGCCTCACATTGAATAAGCCCGTAAATTTCCTGAGCTCCGCAGATCACAGGTTGAGAACCATTTATCTTAATTACAGTCTGTCTCTTAAAATATACCAATATGTTGGATGCATTGTACTCCACTTACCTGATTTCTCACATCACCAAACGTCAGTAAGCCTTTGTTTATTATAATTATAATGGCTGCTGTAGACTATCAGTCAGGGCTAATAATGTCTGGTATGTTTGGCTAATGTCTGAATATATAGATATCAAGAGACGTGATTTAATGATCCTCAGACATGATTGCCAATTTGGTTATACAGCTTAATGGATCCTCAGACATGATTGACAATTTGATTATAATGCTTACATGGATCATCAGACATGATTGCCAATTTGATTATAATATTTACATGGATCATCAGACATGTTTGACAATTTGATTATAATGCTTACATGGATCATCACACATGATTGCCAATTTGGTTATACAGCTTACATGGATCCTCAAACATGATTGCCAATTTGATTATAATGCTTACATAGATCCTCAGACATGATTGCCAATTTGATTATAATGCTTACATAGATCCTCAGACATGATTGCCAATTTGATTATAATGCTTACATGGATCCTCAGACATGATTGCCAATTTGGTTATACAGCTTACATGGATCCTCAAACATGATTGCCAATTTGATTATAATGCTTACATAGATCCTCAGACATGATTGCCAATTTGATTATAATGCTTACATAGATTCTCAGACATGATTGACAATTTGATTATAATGCTTACATAGATCATCAGACATTATTGCCAGTTTGATTATAATGCTCACATAGATCCTCAGACATGATTGCCAATTTGATTATAATGCTTAAATAGATCCTTAGACATGATTGCCAATTTGGTTATACAGCTTACATGGATCCTCAGACATGATTGCCAATTTGGTTATGCAGCTTACGTGGATCCTCAGACTTGATTGCCAATTTGGTTATACAGCTTACATGGATCCTCAGACATGATTGCAATTTGGTTATACAGCTTACATGGATCCTCAAACATGATTGACAATTTTATTATAATATTTACATGGATCATCAGACATGATTGCCAATTTGGTTATACAGCTTACATGGATCCTCAGACATGATTGCCGATTTGATCATAATGCTTACATAGATCCTCAGACATGATTGCCAATTTGATTATAATGCTTACATGGATCATCACACATGATTGCCAATTTGGTTATACAGCTTACATGGATCCTCAAACATGATTGACAATTTTATTATAATGCTTACATAGATCCTCAGACATGATTGCCAATTTGATTATAATGCTTACATAGATCCTCAGACATGATTGACAATTTGATTTTAATGCTTACATAGATCCTCAGACATGATTGCCAATTTGATTATAATGCTTACATAGATCCTCAGACATGATTGCCAATTTGATTATAATGCTTAAATAGATCCTTAGACATGATTGCCAATTTGGTTATACAGCTTACATGGATCCTCAGACATGATTGCCAATTTGGTTATACAGCTTACATGGATCCTCAGACATGATTGCCAATTTGGTTATACAGCTTACATGGATCCTCAGACATGATTGCCAATTTGGTTATACAGCTTACATGGATCCTCAGACATGATTGCCGATTTGATTATAATGCTTACATGAATAAATCGAAACTGATAGTACTTACTTATCGTTCTAATGTAGCGGTAAAGGTTTCCTAAGAACATTTTTTGAATTTGTCGTAAAAATGATGTGCTATATAGTAGACATAGTCAACTAGCTGTGATTGCTTACATTGTACAGGTTAATATCTTGTTGACTCTTGTCATGTCATAACTTAAGCAAAAGTGTCCAAATTTCAGTCCATTTTGTGTATATCGTCTTCCTTAATCTTGCAGATCCTGTAGAGAAAGTACAACTGGAGCTCATAACAATTACGACTGGTCAAAAGGTATATTCGGAATCGCAAATTATGCAAAACAGTGTGATCTATGAAGTTGAGGAAGGGGATTATGAAGTTACCTGTACAGCAGAAGGCAGTAATCCTAAGCCACAAATGACTCTGAAGTTCAATAATAATGTACAACAAGTTGAAACTACCATGCAGAAATCTTTTGTAGGCAATAGACCATCTTACAAAGGAACTTTTAGAAGAGAGATTTCTTTGAGTGCAGACAAAAGTGATACGCAGACAATCGAGTGTTCAGGAGGAATCCCAAGAAAACAGTTCCCTGATAAATATGCAGGGCTTAGACTGAAGGTCTTCTCAGGTAAGTTTGTAAACTGTCATAGGTAGACAGGTATGTTTGTAAACTGTCATAGGTAGACTGGTATGTTTGTATACTGTATTAGGTAAATGGGTATGTTTGTAACTGTAATAACACAAAAAAACGACAAAATAAATGTATTCTGCTTTTGGAAAAAAAATCATCCCATATAAAGTCTTCAGACATTTATTTGGCACTTATTTAATTTTGGCGACAGGATTTTTTCTGGGACAAGCTGAAACAAATTGTCAAATAGTATTTAAGTTTGAGCTCTTTCGCATTAAAAACCTGAAATGGTAAATTTTATGAACTCAAAATGGAACGAAAAACACAACGTAGAATCAATACAAATTGAATCCAGAAAAAAACACAAATAAAATTAAATATTTTCCAGCTGCTGCTAAATTACCTTGGTTCAAAGACTAATAAATTTGCTGATGAATATTCTATAACCGTTTGGAAGGGTTTGTGTACAAACGCTTTATTAAAAAATCCTTTCTTGACATTGTATTGCTAAAATATTAATCAGTTCTGCACTGTCAAAACTTTACCAAGGTGACATTAAACCTTTTAATACATACATACAGTTTGACACATATGGCAGTTGCGGTTATATTTTGCTATAAATTCAGTGTTTTCTTTTCCATTTCTTGTATTTGCTTTTTCATTAAAGCAAACTTGTCTTGAGAAACGATAAGACACCTACAGTTATTTCTCGTTTAACACTCAAATGAAGCAAAAGAGAAAGGAAAGGAAATATTCAATAAAAGTGTAAAACTTGCAAAATCTGAATGCATTTCTGAGACTATACATGAACAATGCTAAGATAGATATAATGACAGTGTTTATAAAAGCTTTGTTGCAAGATCTGTAAATAATTTCTAGGCAAAATGGCTTAGTCTAGAAATACATTCGAAGCAGTAGTAGTAGATGTGAATTTGAGGCTGCTGTCTCAGAAACCCCACCCACCTCCCAATTTTGAATATGATAATGCTGTCTCACAAACACCCACCCACCTCCAAAGTTTAAATATGAAGAAGCTGTCTCGGAAACCCCACCCAAGTTATGGAGAGGTGGAAATAGGTTCCCGGACCTCTAGATTGTTTTCATATTAAACAAATCACATGTTAATGCATGATATCGCAACCTACAAAGCACATGTTAATGCAGGACATTATAACCCACAAAGCACATGTTAATGCAGGATATCATAACCTACAAAGCACATGTTTATGCAGGATATCATAACCTACAAAGCACATGTTATTGCAGGATATCTACAGAGCACATGTTAATAAAGGATATCATAGCCTATAAAGCACATGTTAATGTACGATATTATAACCTAGAAAACACAATATTATATAAAATGTCCTATTACAAAGAGCCAATTTGTAACGTCGGATTTAATCTAACAAACAGATTTTTAAAAGATTTGATTCAATTAAATCAACCTCAAGATATAATGCAATAGTAACATTTTATTAAAAATATGTTAGAAAACATTTTTCACTTACCAGTCCAAATGTAAATCCTCTAGAAGAATGGCCATGAAGAATATTCTGACAGCCTTTTATAACGTTTATCTGGAAAAATCAATTGGAAATTACCTATCTTTAACCTGATTTCGGCGTTATTTTGGGAAAATCTTTCACCTGATTTGAGAACATTCTGGAGTAGACGTTATATTCTAAAAAATCCATTGGAAATTACCTAATTTTAACCTTACAAAGTTTCACAATGATCACATGATTTAGTTATTATGGAAATTTCGTTGAAAATTCCATGAGGACATTATGGCGACAGTTAGAATTTTTTGTGATCATTTTGCAAGAAAAATTACATGTGGATTGTAAGTATTCAAACATTTTTCTATATATTTTCAGAGCATGGGGAAGTAGTATATGAATGGGGATTGTGAGACAAATATCTGTTTCCATAGATCAAATATTTTAAGCCTTCTATCGTAAAAAATGATGAAACTTGTATCATAAACAAAAACGCAAAGAATAAAGACAGTTATATCAATTTTTTTAAGATTTGCATCGCCTATCAATAGAGCAACAACATCCGTTATTACGCATAATGTACTGTCATGATTATACAAATAAAATTTAATTCTACCGGTTACTATTCGACGACATTGAAATAGTTCTTTCATTGATATCTTACTGACAAGATACTTTCTACCTTTTACAAAAACCTTTGACCAGTGTATGTCTATAATAATTTTTGTATCCTGTTGCTGGCTGATCGGATCATGAAAAGTGATATATTTTAGGGCAAGTTCGTCTCGCAAATTTTCGAGGTAATTAAAATATTTGCTACAGTCTGCACTGATAAAGGTAAGTTTGATTTTCTCAACTTTACTAAAACAAATACCTAAAATACCATCGTTAAACTCAAATGATAGTTGCTAGATATTAACCATTATCGTTTTAATTTTACTATTAACATCGAGAATTGTTAAAATTTCAAGCATTATTTCTGATGTTAAGACAAAATTACTTGCGTAAGATCCAAGTGCTAGTGTATTATTTCCGTCATTGCAATATCATTTATCATCAAAATTACTTAGGACCCGTTTAATAATTGTATCCGTTTCAAGTTTGTGAAGATTCGTTCTGATAAAATTTGTTTTTGATAAAACTGACGCTATTGTTTAGCGCGGTTTTAAAATCATCAAAATTCATCAACTTTATCACGTATCCTCTAGGAATACCTTATGCATTTTTAAAATTTATTGTCATCTAATATGAGAGAATACGTTTTACTCTTTAGACCAACAAATCCTATAAGTGGCATAAATACAATTTTAACTTTATCACCAACTTTAAATTTGTGCCTGCGGTACATATTTTCGTCTGCTAATATTGTATTTTCAATCGAGATATTTGGCGATATTTTTCTTTAGCCTAGCAAAAGAGATCTGTGTTTTGTGTTATTATATTCGTCAACAATTTTCTGTAAATTTTCAATATATTTACTAACATTTTAGCTGTTAAATATTTATGGATTTTTTTGTTGAACATGCGATTAAACCTTTCAAAGATGACGCTTTTTCCCTCATTTCCTGTGACATATTTATAATGCTATTCTGCTTTCAAAACTGTTCAATTTTATTTTAAAAAATTCTGCTCCATGATCAGTCCAGATTCTATTTGGTTTTCTCTCTGCGCTAACAATAATTTGTTTTAGTGCATCAGTCATTGCTGTCCCTTTTTTGTCCGAAACGGGTAAACTAAACGCGCATTTGCTAAAAACATCTACAATATTTAAAATATATCTCTTGTTATCATTAAACTGAGCAAGATTTGAGACTTCAACTAAATATATCGTCCAGATATCATCAACGGTATTTGCGACAACTTTACGAAGCGGAAACATTTTTTTTAGGTTTTTGTAGCTCTGAGGCAAGATCATCATATAATTTTTTTTCACCGACACCTAATTTATATTTTACTCCAATAAAACCATGAACAAGCCTTTGGTCAAAGCGTTCTCGCATATTTACATGTATCATTTCACGAAATTCGTCTAACTTAACGTTATTGTAGCTGTGTTTATTTTATTCGTTGTCTGGACGTTCAGTGACTCTGTAGCAGATATCATGGTCATCACTATTGCATCTACTTGATTGTAAGGCTCTTATCCTGACAGCGGACTATTGTTTTAATCAAATTTCTTATCAAGTGTCTTATCAAGAGTATTATAAGGGCAAGTATATTTATGGCCTGACAATGTCAAACAGTTTTTAGTTTGCTCAAGACATAAATCTCTATCACAATCGCACTCGCATATCATTATCAATTAATTATCTACTAATAATCTCACTGACTTTGTCAGGGCAATCCGCTTCGGACAACTTTGTTTTTGGCAAAAATATACTATTTTATATTGTACAAATACTCTTTAACATCATTTTATTATTTTCTCTGTATTTTAATTTTTTATCTATATTTTCTGTTTTAGTTTTACACTTAAGACAACATGTTGACATTAAATATTACTGAGTTTCAATAACATTAATTGCAATCTCATCATTAGCGTAAGACGGTTGTTTGTCAATTTGCTAAATAAACTTTACAAAATCTGGATTGATGGTCATCTGTTTAATGAACATTTCCCAATAGCATCGACAAGCAGAAGGTCCAACTGGTTGAATTTGATTAAACGAATATTTTGTTAAAATAACAGGAGACTTTATCTCTGAAGACGTCTCTTGAATTCTACTCATATATATTTTATTGCGTCACTTGTGGAATTCTGAACGAGTCGAAATAATTTTTATCACAAAAGCTACTCAATATTTACCAGATCCGTCATTGAAATCTTGTATATTTATCACACACGAACCTAGCGTCTATAGCGACGATATCGCTTGCAATCGAATAGTCGTAAAATCATCTTTAGAATAAACTACACGTAAACATTTTACCTTTTTAATTATCAAGTATATCAAAGTTACTTCGCGCGGCTGACTTTGTCAGCTGAGATTTCATCTTGTTCCTGGCAACATTAGTCCTCGTCCTATTCCTACCAGATTTGGCAATAGACTTCCAGCTAATCCTGCTAATAATGAGACTATTGGAATAAATCCACCTTTTTGACTTGGTCGTGTCTTTTTCGTTCGTCATTTTTTTTCTTTTTTTTTTTTTGCTTTTCTTTTGGGCATTATATTTATCTTTAGACAAAAATTCTTTAATCCGTGACCTTTCTTCTGCTTTCTTCGTTGCGCCAGATACTGCTCCAGACACTGCTGCCAAACCTATTATATTCTAACAATGACAGAAGTTTAGGTATTATTGTTCTGGCCATTACAGATAGCACCAAACCAAAGAAACCACATTGTTTTGCCATCGCAGTCATTTGTGCAGCACTTAAATTTAAAACAAAAGGTTTGGGCGGTTTTATTTATTTATCTGTTTTGGTTTTTTTGGGGGGGTTGTTATATTAATTTTGTTAAATTGCCAAAAACACCTTCCTTAGGATAGACCTTTCATAAATCTTGCCTTTTGCAATAACATTTGCTAATTGTTTAAATTCACCATCACTTAAATATATTCATCTTACAATATATTTTGTCATGTTATATTAAAGTCATCGATTAAACTCCTCCCTTCCCTCTCTGTCTCTCTGTCTGTCTCTCTCTGTCTGTCTGTCTGTCTCTCTGTCTGTCTGTCTGTCTGTCTGTCTCTCTGTCTCTCTCTCTCTCTTCATAACTTGGGAGGTGGGTGAGGTTCCTAAGACAGCATCATCTTAATCGAACTTTGGATGTGGGTAGGTGTTTCTGAGACAGCATAATCATATTCAAACTTAGGAGGTGGTGGGTGTTTTGGGACTGCATAATTACATTCAAACTTGGGAGGTGGGTGTGTGTATTGTGACAGGATCTTCATATTAAACTTGGGAGGTGGTGGGTGTTTTGAGACTGCATAATCACATTCAAACTTGGGAGGTGGGTGGGTGTTTTGTGACAGCATCCTCATATTCAAACTTGGGAGGTGGGTGGGGTTTTTCAAACAACAGCCTCATATGCATCTACTACTGCAGTATTACCTGGAGATGCTAAGTTTGCAGAATCATGACAATTGTTTTATTTGGTTGTTACCTTTAAAAATTCTTGAATTTAAGATCGGCTTGAAATCGAACTTGAATATTACTTAAAAACATTCTATTGCGCAAGAGAGTGCTTGAATTTAGATACGAATACATTTCATTACTTGCTTACATAAATATTAAAACAGAAAATAAAATGTGTGCTTCAAAATTTAGAAACCCGATGTTCCTGGAATCTTAATTCCGTAATGGATAGCTTGCATATTCGGAATTTCCTGAGAATGATTAGATTAAATCTGGGATCAAATGGCACAGTCGTCAGACTGATAAAATAAGAATTTGGTCTGTGCACAGCAAGTTCAAGTTCAAAACCGCTTGCAAAGTGTTAGTCACTGAGACACATTGGTCAACGATTTTCAGAGTTACCTATGTCCTTTTTCCGGAATTTGTATCCCTTGACCTCGTAATATCTTGCTGTGTAAACAGCTAATATACATTTTGGCCTTTGAGTACATTCCTTAATCACATCACATTAGGAATATTAGAATTTGAATCCGGTAGGGCAGCAGCACAGACGCCCAACATCTTCAAAAAAATCAATAAAAATAGTCTGTTAGCTTCGATGGATTTTCCAATTAAACATTGTAGACAAGAATATTTCAATTTCAGGGTCATAGCATCCCCAGCTGTCTTGTTTGTATCATTAGGGGAATGGGTTATCAATTTCAGGGTCATAGCATCCCCAGCTGTCTTGTTTGTATCATTAGGGGAATGGGTTATCAATTTCAGGGTCATAGCATCCCCAGCTGTCTTGTTTGTATCATTAGTGGAATGGGTTATCAATTTCAGGGTCATAGCATCCCCAGCTGTCTTGTTTGTATCATTAGGGGAATGGGTTATCAATTTCAGGGTCATAGCATCCCCAGCTGTCTTGTTTGTATCATTAGGGGAATGGGTTATCAATTTCAGGGTCATAGCATCCCCAGCTGTCTTGTTTGTATCATTAGGGGAATGGGTTATCAATTTCAGGGTCATAGCATCCCCAGCTGTCTTGTTTGTATCATTAGGGGAATGGGTTATCAATTTCAGGGTCATAGCATCCCCAGCTGTCTTGTTTGTATCATTAGGGGAATGGGTTATCAATTTCAGGGTCATAGCATCCCCAGCTGTCTTGTTTGTATCATTAGGGGAATGGGTTATCAATTTCAGGGTCATAGGATCCCCAGCTGTCTTGTTTGTATCATTAAGGAAATGGGTTATCAATTTCAGGGTCATAGCATCCCCAGCTGTCTTGTTTGTATCATTAGGGGAATGGGTTATCAATTTCAGGGTCATAGCATCCCCAGCTCTCTTGTTTGTATTATTAGGGGAATGGGTTATCAATTTCAGGGTCATAGGATCCCCAGCTGTCTTGTTTGTATCATTAGGGGAATGGGTTATCAATTTCAGGGTCATAGCATCCCCAGCTGTCTTGTTTGTATCATTAGGGGAATGGGTTATCAATTTCAGGGTCATAGCATCCCCAGCTGTCTTGTTTGTATCATTAGGGGAATGGGTTATCAATTTCAGGGTTATAGCATCCCCAGCTGTCTTATTTGTATCATTAGGGGAATGGGTTATCAATTTCAGGGTCATAGCATCCCCAGCTGTCTTGTCTGTATCATTAGGGGAATGGGTTATCAATTTCAGGGTCATAGGATCCCCAGCTGTCTTGTTTGTATCATTAAGGAAATGGGTTATCAATTTCAGGGTCATAGCATCCCCAGCTGTTTTGTTTGTATCATTAGGGGAATGGGTTATCAATTTCAGGGTCATAGCATCCCCAGCTGTCTTGTTTGTATAATTAGGGGAATGGGTTATCAATTTCAGGGTCATAGTATCCCCAGCTGTCTTGTTTGTATCATTAAGGGAATGGGTTATCAATTTCAGGGTCATAGCATCCCCAGCTGTCTTGTTTGTATCATTAGGGGAATGGGTTATCAATTTCAGGATCATAGCATCCCCAGCTCTCTTGTTTGTGTCATTAGGGGAATGGGTTATCAATTTCAGGGTCATAGCATCTCCAGCTGTCTTGTTTGTATCATTAGGGGAATGGGTTATCAATTTCAGAGTCATAGCATCCCCAGCTGTTTTGTTTGTATCATTAGGGGAATGGGTTATCAATTTCAGGGTCATAGCATCCCCAGCTGTCTTGTTTGTATCATTAGGGGAAGGGGTTATCAATTTCAGGGTCATAGCATCCCCAGCTGTCTTGTTTGTATCATTAGGGGAATGGGTTATCAATTTCAGGGTCATAGCATCCCCAGCTGTCTTATTTGTATCATTAGGGGAATGGGTTATCAATTTCAGGGTCATAGCATCCCCAGCTGTCTTGTTTGTATCATTAGTGAAATTTGTTATCAATTTCAGGGTTATAGCATCCCCAGCTGTCTTGTTATTGTCATTAGGGGAATGGGTTATCTTTCACATAAGGAATCCAGCTATTCTTCTCCAGTAGGTTACCCGAGATAGAGGATGGATGCTCAGCATCCCCTCCTCCCCTTTTTTATTCTCCTAAGATAATGTTAATAGAGAACGTATTCGAAGAAGAAATCATATTTTTTAAGTAATTTATGTTGACCGAGACCACTTACCATTCACATTATTAAATAATCCTCCCAACAACCCCACCATTCATCCTCTCATCTCGTTCAGTTAAAATCTGGCGGCACTTGGTGATATCCAGATGGGCAAAAATTTCCGCTCTTTGTCTATTGAAAATATACAAGATAAGACGATTTTCCCGTTTTAGAAGGGATGGATTCGCGAGGTAGCAGACTAATATCCGTAACGTAATGTGATTAGGTAAATATTCTGAGACAAATATAATTTAATTAAAATTTGATGTCACCAAAGCCACACTCTGTAGAATCCTATAAATAAAACAACTGTCATGTAAATGATTTGACTGATAGTCAAGCTTCTTTAATCACTCAAATCTAGTTTTCACTGCCAATTTGCCGTTTTCATATTATTTGAGAGCATTATATGTTTAGTAGGCAAAAATTATGGATGGACTCTAATTCTGTAAACAGAGATGATGACACGGATAGCGATTGCTGAAACTGCACAAAATTTTCACGAATTTGCTCATTTAAAAACCATCGAGGCACGATATGTTCAGCAAAGTAAAGTCGTGCATACCTATAAGAACTCGGCGCAATGTATAGAGTTTATTTATCCACTCATACCTTAAGTGTTGGTTAACAAATAGCTTGTTGTAACAAATAGCTTATCGTGACATATATTTTCCGTACAAATTTACAGATCCAGGTTCTTCAGCTCGACAATAATGCTTGTCTAAGTGATTTAATTGGGATATTGGGCCATAGAACTATTTTTTGTCGTAGTTTTAACCTTGCATCATTTAAGATTTATAAATCCACATTTTAATACGGTCTACCTAGAAAACCAAAGATGGCTGATTCCCATTGTGGCGTATGATAGTCATAAAGGCATTTTATTTTTTAAAGTTACGAAGTGAATCAGAGTTTGGAGCTGGGAAAGGAGATACTAGAGACTGAATTTCAACCCGAGAATGGTGTTTAATAAGAGTCCGATGTACATGCCTGATGAGCAAAAACAGACGTCATGTCCGTTAACCGTGTCCATCACCTTTCAGCGGCATTTCTAAATTAAATGTAGAAAAAGCCAAATAACAAGCCTAATTAAAATAAATTGAAAAGCAGCGTGCAGCTTTTATTTCTTTTCCCAAACAATATATCTGTACTGGATATGGTGCTACAAACCCGTATTATTAAAAGACAGCTTTTATTTCTTTTCCCAAACAATATATCTGTACTGGATATGGTGCTACAAACCCGTATTACCCAATAAGGGTTAAGATAAATATAATAACGGGTTAGAATTTAGAATCCAAAATACCTTTGTCTAATTAAGTAGACTGTGCATTAATAGTTTTAAAATCCTAACGCAGCCTTATGGACCATATGGTAAATATGGCATAGAAGTCATTAAAGCCTGATTCAAGAAATTGAAACTTTGGCAGAACTTCAAAACTCTTATTTTGGAGCAGAAGTATCCACGTGACAATGCATGCCAGTTTTGGAAAATTGTACATAAAATCGACGACAAAAAACTGTTACAATAATTATGCCTTATCTTTACCATGTCTGGCATCAGACTTGGACCAACATGTAGATGTCTGCCTTTTGCTGACATTACTGGTCGCACTACTAGAAATGTCTGAAAAATTACGATATATATTTGTTGGTCAAACATTAGATAGTGAAAGAGGATTCTTAGCACAGAACAATATTCATTCTCAGGTAAGAAACTGATTAAGCTCAGAAACAATAAAAAGATTATTGCCTATAGAACTAGAGGTGACATCTTTTGATGGTTTTGATTTCAATTGAGCTCTAACACTAGAGCAGGAAGAATAAGAAGTGGCAAATATTAAACTATGGCCGTTACCTCCTACCACTCAGTATTCTAATCCACCCATATTGGGATGACAAGAGGGAGTTCCCCCTGGCAGCATCTTTATATACAGAAAATGACATGCAATGACCTACAAAGACCTATGCTAGTATGAAAGACAAACAATAGAAATATCAGGGTTTTACTACATGTCCATGAGTATGCAATTCCGTGTTTTAAATGGAATATTTGCAATAGAATTGAAAGATTCCCACAATCCTCCACTTAACACACATCAATGTATCTTTCAAGAATACATTAAGGCAGGCTTTATTTCTAGATATCCCAAATATCTTTCAAGAATATATTAAGGCAGGCTTTATTTCTAGATATCTCAAATATATTTCAAGAATACATTAAGGCAGGCTTTATTTCTAGATATCCCAAATATCTTTCAAGAATACATTAAGGCAGGCTTTATTTCTAGATATCCCAAATATAGTCCATATGAAATATTTTCCATAATGAAAATTGGGTGCTACTGTAGTTTTTATTTGTACATCAATCCTGACATCAAAATATTCATTTTACTCCCTTGTTCTGTCCATTGGACACAACCATAAAAGTTATTGGCAGTTTAAATAAAAGTTACAAAATGGCTTGCTAGGTTCGAGTCTAAGATTCGGCGAATGTGGATATGTGAGAAAGCTTGCCATTAGCCTCTCGTAGGTCGGTGGTTCTTTCCGCGGATTTCCAGGTTTCTTCCTCCACAATAATACTGGTCATTAATGTATAGCCTATATTGTGCTGAAAAATGGCGTTAAGCCCCAGAACAACAACAACAACAACAACAACAACAACAACAACGAAGAGCTTGCATGGTAGAACAAATATCTAAAAATTATGGGTGACATTAGAACAAGCAAGAAAATGAAATTTTAATTAAAAAATGTAAAGGTTATATAGAGGGTTAAATTTTCGTTTGTGTTATACTAACATAACCATCAAAGTATTTTCTAATTTCTTATTCATCACTCGTCTCTCATGGACTCTGATCTGTTAGCACACAGTCTATCAACAAGACTGGTTACCATCTTTGTTTGTCATGAGTCATCAAATCACTTAATTGCATATCGACCTTGGCATGCATCTAGCTGAAACTTAAACTTGTTTCGTGACATTTTATGTATTCAGTAGGGTTATTTCGTTACATGCCTTAACTCAAAAGGAAAACCTGTCGTGCTGGATTAAACTGAAAACAAATGTGCATGTAACACGTTGGTACTTTACTGAGACATGTATCGTGTGTAGATGTCGCTGTGATTATTAATAAATATGTTCTTAGGTAAAATAGCAAGCAAGTTAACTGGATCCTCATATATGCTTAACTTCAACCAATCATCAGTGTTGGATATTGTGTCAGTTGGTTATGTATACTAAGGGTCGATGTAAAATGAAGTGGAGTGACGTCCCATGGCCAATAAAGATGGTTTAGTTACTTGCTGTTAATAACTAGGTGTTTGTATTATACATGGCTGTAAAGCACCGATAAAAAATGGAAATCCATTTTTTATATTGGCAAAATTAGATTAAATTAAATCTTGTATGCAGCAACCTGGTTTTAAAAACTTAATCTCCAAGTAAATAGAATAAATTGATTTATGTTTGGAACCAGTCTTGGTTGTTGGAGGGGTAGAAAGCTTAAGCTACCTTGGAATAACGATTTTTCAAGTAGATATAACGTTTTTACTTCTACTGTAAAAGTAAAAATGCAAGTAATGGAATGATGGCCCATTTTGATAGCTCACATTAAGATGGATGTTACTTTGACCGTTTTCTCAGTGTGATTAATCTTTTAAGCAAAAGTAGTCCAATCAGTTCATTTGGAAGAGATATACAGGCTGTCTTAACCATAAAACATTCAAGCTGTTCTCATTACTTTTGCCACCACTTTGCCAGCATATATTAATCATCTCTTTCGCCATTATATATTCCTATTTTCCTCCATTTTAGTCGTTTTCGAAGTGGATTGTGAAAATGTATCTGCCTTAGTCAATGATCGAAACACAAAACTGACATGTAAACTCAGTAGGAAGAGTGCATTGGACTGCAGTCGCATCAACTGGATCAATGGCTATAATAACTTTACCATTTACCCAGGAAACCAAACCCAGGATTCCAGCTATGGCTCTGTTATCGCACGTTGTAATGTAAGTATGCACGAGGCAGTCTGCCACAACATTATTATCCACACATAACAGAGACGGATCAGGTCAAGTGCTGGGTAGAGTTTTCCAAAATTTCAAAAGGACCTTGACTTTTATCGAAAGACATCAAAGTAGATGTCTGTCTGTTTATTTAATCAAATTATGCGTAATACCAAATAAACATGCGCAAGAATAAAACGATGGTCAAATTTCAAATGACAAGTGACAGCATGTTTGTGTGTGTTGTTGTTGTTGTTGTTATTGTTGTTGTTGTTTCGTTGTTTAGCATGGGGGTCCCGAATCTTCAATCCGGCCCTGCATAAATGC
This sequence comes from Potamilus streckersoni, assembly GCA_016746295.1. Classification (NCBI taxonomy): domain Eukaryota; kingdom Metazoa; phylum Mollusca; class Bivalvia; order Unionida; family Unionidae; genus Potamilus; species Potamilus streckersoni. Next base: position 16,949 of record JAEAOA010001563.1, on the reverse strand, counting down.
GATATTTACAGAATTCTTTCCATCTCAGTGTCATCTTCAGTGTTGGCCAAACGTGGCAAAATCATCTTGGTTCAAGGTCATTTTCATCATTGTTCCTGTGTGAGCCATTGCTAAATAAAGGTCATTTCAACGTCTCGGTTTTATGATTCTTTGTCAGGCCATCAGTGGCCTAACATTATTTTCCCAAATTGAGTTGACCTTAAGTGATCCAAGTTTGGCCCAAATAGAGTGCGTTAAATGATGTTTTACCGTCGTGTGTGATGTCTTGTAAGTAGTATTAGGAAACAAGGGTTTAGTCCACCCACCCCCACCCACCACCAAACCCTTGTTTCCTACTACTACTACTACTACTACGGACAGGTATTTTATAACCAGACAAAACAACAGGTGTTGGAATGCTATGATTCATCTAGATAAGCTCTGTCATGCAGAGGTGATGAATTTGTTAGAACAGCGCATGCGTGGAATACGATTATTCTAAAGACGGCAAATGGGTTTTACAATCAGTCTACCACAAGTTTTTTTATCAGATAACAGGATGAAAATTAAACTGTGCATTAGAACGTTTCAGTTAACAAGGCGGAAATTAAACTACGCATTAGAGGAAGGTAAGTGATATTATATCTTAAGTTTAGATAAAATTATACGTTACTCATATTTTTTTGATAATTTTTTTCATATTTGCTAACCTTCATTGGTAGAATGTCTGTTAACATATTGTCAATAATACGAAATTCACGTAATAAATCATCCATATTATATTTGACTCCTCGTAGGTAAGACCGGATCTGATCAAGTAGTTTTTTTGTAAGTTTTAATTGATGTTAAACATCCGTGCTTTTTTATTAAAAGTCTTGGTTCTACTTTTTTACACGCCGCAGTAAGTGAAACACCAATACCGGATATGATTAACAAAAACGGATTTAATGATACCCCACTTGAAATTATACCAGAACTGGTCATTAACAAGGGTAGATATGATATTACTCGAAGGATCTTGTTGTAGTATTTGTAACATTTTTTAACACACCAAAGTTTTTTATGATAATATTTTTAGTATTGTATTAATGCGTCTACATCTTGTTTTGGAATATCTTTTGAAATATGATTGAAATCAACTATACTTCTTTCATTATAATATTTGTTTACATAATCCCCAGTCTTGGTATTAGTAATTCAGCTACAAATTCCAAGCACCAACTATAACCGACTTCGGTTGTATTTGGAAATATAGTAGTAAGTTCAAGTGTAAATATTTCTTCAATACCTTTTAATATTAATATGGATACAGTTCCAGAAGACGTACCAAAAATATGTAATGTAGATGTGGTTGAAATATTAAAATCTCCAATGCTAATCACTGTAAATCTATACACACCAGTAACTTCTGCAGCGTATTTGATAGATTTATTTTGCTGCGTCCATGTACTAGACCCAGAAGCAACAGTATACACAATATTTTTAATCTGTTTGTGAGGAATTTTAATCATACTCGTTTTCTCAACAATACTAGGAATTCCACTAATAATATCATTGAGTTTTGTGTTAATATCATTGAGTTTTGTATTAATATAAGCTAGTGTAATGTCAACATTTGATGGATTTCCCAAAAATTCGTTTTTAAGTGTGTTTATGTTTCTATGAAAACTTAAAAACGTATTCACGTGACCAAGAAACTCAGTTTTGAGCGCTGTTATTTCATTATTGATTGGAACGTCCTGATCATCGACGTATTTTTTGTTTACAGCGTCTCCATCTATAGTTGGATATCCAAGATCTGTAATCTTATTCTGGTTCATAACAATATTCCCACTAAATAAATCACCAGCTTTTTTAACAAAATCATCCACTGATTTACCAGAATCTCGTATCTTACCTCGATTGTTAAAAGTCACAATATTACCAGTAACCGCATTAGGTATTCGTACAAGTACATCTGGCAGTTTTACATCACTAGTTTTTAATCGTCCTTCTTTGTCCTGGAAAATGACGACTTCATCTGGATCTACACTGGTAAGATTTAGTAAATTATTGATTTCATTTTTGAGCTGATGAAGAGTTGCATATTTGGATAAGTCACCTTGGTAACCTTCCGTGGATAAATCTCCTGATAGTGTTCCAAATTTTGTATAGTAGCTCATTATTTACTGTCCTAGATAAAATTATCAACACTAGTTTAATATTATATAAAATGGCAAAATCGTCGATATTAAACTTTGGTACAAAGAGACTAGTGAAGCATAAACATAACAATGAACTTCCTGATTGTCATTATCTTATTGTTGGGCGAACTGGATCGGGGAAAACAAAATTGCTTATGAACTTGCTTCTTGGTGATAATTTTAACTATGACAGAGTTTATATTTACACAATCAATCCACAGCAAGATAAGTATGAGTTATTAAGCCAGTATAATGACAAACTTCGTGATGAACTTAAGGCTGGTGAAGATTTTTTTTATAATTAAGCAGCCAGAAGATCTTTTTCCAATTAATCAACTTGATGCAGATGAACATAAGATAGTAGTTTTTGACGATATTCCTCTAAATAACATGGAGATGAATAAAATAAGATCGTATTTCTCACTGTCACGTAATAAACAGTGTAATTCTGTTTATCTCGCTCAAGGATTTTATATTATTGACAGATTTATTCGGCGAAGTACGGGTTGTTTTATATTATTTCCAGGACTGGACAATGTTGACGTTAGAAATATTGCAAGCGAGCAATGCGGTGACGTGACAAAAGATAAGTTTATTGAACTTTACCGTAATGCTACAAAAGATAAATTCAACTTTTTCTTATTTGATAAACTTACGCATGATCCAACTAAAATGTTTCGCTGTTGTATTGATATTTACTTACAGTAAGGGGTTTTAATTTTATAAAATTTATAATAATAATAATGGACAAACGAGCAAGATACAGACAACATATAGAAGATCTAAAAAAAAAACTTGCTCAATCTCAGGCATTACTTAAGCAAAAAGTACAACAAGCACGACGTGGGCAATTAACCGCTACAGAAGCAACAGCTACAATTTTCAAGCCGGTTACTGAAGCACTATTAGGTAAACAACCTGAAACTAAACCACTGTCAGAAGAAGAACTTAAACAACTGCAGGAAAAAGGTTTGGTTGGAATTGTTAAAGAACAACAGGAAGCAGCTGCTGCAAAACTTGTTACTAGATCTGAAGAAGAAAAAAGAAAACTAATTGAGGCACTTACAGCGAATATAGCTGATCCTGCGGCTAGACAATATGAAACAGATCGATTGATAAACAATCCGCTGGAACTTGAGCGAACATTAGCAGAGTTAACAACGCAAGGAATAACAAATATTATAAAAAATTTATCAGGAGACATAAAGGATATGAGAGAGGAGCAACAAAGAGTTGGTGATGTTACTGTAAAGTATATGGAGGTTGGAGATCAAAGACTTCATTTTATAAGAAGAGCAAATGATGAGATAAAAGGTAATGAATATGATGATTTTTTAAAGAAAGAAAATATAATAGATATTAATAATATAAGCAGGTGGACTGATGCAGAATATCAAACATTAATCGATAGATTAGATGTAATATTTAAGGACGGAGTTACTGCTAAAGATGAAATAAACACGGTTACAGAGATTGAGGATATGCATCTACTTTATGATAGAATGAGAAATGGTGTCATTGCTTTAGTGTTTAAAAAAAACAGCAGAAAATAGTAGAGCAAAACCTTTCGGTAAAGGGTGGAGTTTTAAAAGGAAATTTGATACACTTGATAAAACTCGTGTAGAGAAAAGTAGAGAAGAAAGAACAGGAACTGGTGTAAAAATATTTACTTCAACTACTGAAATGATAGGTAGATTAATGTTATTAATATCATCAAAAGAAGTTGGGAATGTTAGTGTTGAACTTGATAATGAAATCATTGACATACTTGATCATCTAAGATCGAGTGAATTATTAACATCTGACGAATATGAAACTTTACACCGCGACTTAATTTTGTAAAATGATATAATATAAAAAGAATGCAAACAACATTATTACTAAACTCTAGTGAATCTGCGATAGATAGCGCAAAATATTCAGTAAATTATATTCCACCTATGCAAATAGATCCTGCAAAACAGTATGAGATTGGATTAATTTCTTGTACTTGCTGGAATGCTATACCTAACGTGAAAACTGATGTTAACGATGAAATGCAGTTTATTACGTTTACAAGTTCTTCAATATCTACAACAAAAAAATAAAAATTCCACAAGGAGCTTATAATATTACTGATCTAAACAGGACAATCAAAGAGCTCATAACAAAAGCTGGCGGTGTGGCTGATGATTTTGAATTGGCTGCTAATTATAACACATTACGAGCTAGGATAACTTTGAAAAATATGTTAATCGGTCTTGAACCAAGAGAAAGAAGTATTGCACAACTGTTAGGATTTACTAAAATAAGTTACGATGCACTTGATCAGCCTATTACATATGACAGTGAACTGCCAGTAAATATAACAGAAGTAAATACGATATTAGTAAATTGCTCTATTGCTTCTGGCTCTTATACATCAAAAGGCAGCAAAGGTCAAACGATTTACAGTTTCTCACCTGAAGTTCCGCCAGGTTCTCTCATGCAAATAACTCCACGACATATTATCTATTATCCTTTAAACGTTGAAGATCAAATATCAAGTATAATAATGCAGTTGACAGATCAATCTGGAGAACAGTTACATGTTAATAATGAAGTTGTAACTTATTATTTACATCTACGCGAGCAAAAGTAAAAATTATGCAACATCAAATATAATGAAACAAAGAAAAAAGATTTATCAAAGAAAAATAATAGGAGGATTTTTTGGAAATATTTTTACTAAAGTTATTGAAAATATTCCGGGTATAGCACGTAAAGTTGCACCAATTGCTATTGACGCGGATAAAGCGTTTGCAACTGGAGCTGCATCTGCCGCTGAGACTGTGGTGAGACGAAAAATAGCTGATAAAATAAAAGGTGATCTACCGACTGCATCTGAAATAAAACAAGCTATCTCAGAAATCGCTCCAACAACAGAAACCCAGCGAGCTATGATAACAACAACAAAAAAATTATTATCACCAAAGGGCGAGCAGATCATACAAAAATTAATATCTAAAATAACAGTGCCGCAATAAAATTTTATATAATCTAATAAAATAAAATGTCTGTTAAAAATTATCTAGAGTTAACAGAAACTTATGGCATCGATAACGATGTGACAGAATTCGAGTATGTTGAGTATCTTGATGAGAATTCTAACGAACCAAATAAAGCTGGTATCAGAAACTTTAACACCAGAGACGAAGATGTATTTCTACTGCCACATAAGGCTATGTTAGAAGTTCGTGGTCAGATTATGACAGTAGCCAATCCACCTGCTGTAATTGCAGTTGGAGCAGAAGTAGCTCTTATAAATAACGGCTGGAGTTTATTTAAAAGTGCTAGATATCAACTGGCCAATCAAACTATAGAAGATATTTCAGGTAATCTACAAGTTGCAAGTTCCATTTTAAATATTATTTCGTTTTCCGACAATTACTCGAGATCAACTGCAACGAATATGATGTGGTTTAAAGATACTGGACGGGGTATAGCTGAATCAACGGAATTTTTAAACAGAGGTGCTATAGAACACGGACCTAATGCAGATGAAAATGCTGGAATTGTTAGAAATTTTCTCATTGCTAATGCTGCTGCTCTAGATATTGTCGCACCTGCTGCAGATGCTAATGCAAACGCCACAAGAGTTTCTCTTACAGCAGCTTTTAATAATCTAAATATAACATCACCAGCTGCAGATGCAAACGGTACTGCGATGTTAAATTTACTTCTTAACACACTTGACGTGAGAAATCCACGCTATAACGAAGGTTTTGCTAGGCGAAGAAAACTTACAGCATGATCACGTCAAATTACAATGATGCTTCCGCTAAGTATGATTTTCGGCTTTTGTCGCGATTATGATAAAGTATTTCGCGGAGTTAAACATACGCTTATTTTAGATCGAGCAGATCAAAACGATTGCTTGTTTAGACCTGGAGGGGCTGATGTACAGTTTATCATAAACAAACTTGCTTTGTGGATGCCACGTATAACACCATCAATCACTAAAATGTCAGAACTAAATAGCACACTTGATAAGCATACAAACAGAATTTAATTTAAGCAGCATAAGATATATCAGACTGCGGTTCCAAATACTACTGACTACACGTGGAGGGTTACAACAACATCAAGCGAACAACTGCAGAGACACATATTTGTCGTATTTCAACAGCACGCTCGACGAGGAAACCAGCAGCAAAATATTTGACCACGCCGATGTTAGACGAATATACGCTAGATTAAATTCAAAGCAATATCCAGAACGAGCTATCGAGTGCAATTTTGCTGATGACGCTAATAAAAATATTTCTCGACCGTATATGTTTCTGCTTGACGCAATGCAAAAATATCAAGATGTTGAAGATGGAACTCAGATATCAGCAGAGGAATTTCGTACACTTTATCCTATATTTCATTTTGACGTTAGTAACCATAACGAGCGAATTGTAGATAGCACAGTGGATATTGAAATTACATGGACACTTGGAGCGGTTCCAATAGTGCCGTTGTACGTATACGCATTAGTGATTAGTGATAGATTTATCACGGTAGATTCTATTGGAGGTAAAATGACAGTTCAAGTTTACTCTACAGGTGTTATATAAAATGGCAAAATATATTATAAAAGAAGTATATTTGACCGATGGTCAAATTAAAAAATTAGTAGCTGCTATTGCAAAGCGAGAACAGGTATCATTAAAAATTAATCCTAATATTTCTGATGGTGTTTTAACAAAATTAATGCTAACAAAAAATCAGGTAAAAAAGTATGATCGTAAAAAAAACTTTTGTATTAAATTTAAGTGTTGCACAAATAACTGCGATGGCAAACGATATTGTTGTCAAAGGTGGTTTTCTTGGTCCAGCATTATCAGTATTAACTAGTACAATAATACCTAAAGTTATGCCCATGTTGGGAACATTAGGACTAGCAGCAATGTCAGGAGCAGTCTCTGGTGCAACGAAGAAAGCTGTTGAGGGTAATGGTATCATTCGTGGAAGTGGAATAAAAAAAATTGTAAATTTTATGTAAATGATATATTATAATGCCACAACGGAAAAAGAAATCACCAACAACAAAATCGCCAGAAAAAAAGAAAACAAAAAAAGAAAACAACACCAAAACGGAAACAAGCAAAACAAGGATGAATTATTCCGTTCGCTCCACTTTTGGCGGGACTAGCGGGAAGTCTGCTGCCAAATCTTTTAGGAATCGGACGTGGTCTAACATTACCAGGAACACGACCACCCCGTTGAGTAATTTTGATATCATTGATAAGTTAAAAGCGGTTCCTGGATTTCATGGAGTTTATTCTAAAGATGAACTCGCAGCAATAAAATCAACATCAACTGTAAGTTCGTGTGTTATTAATATACAAGATTTTAATGACGGATCCGGCACACATTGGGTATCAGTTTATAATAATAATTATTTCGGCTCGTTTGGACTTCCTCCAAGCGATGTAATAAAAAAGTATATGAATAAAAAATTTAACAAGATATATTATTCGTCAAATCAACTCCAACCTGTTGGAACGTCTGCTTGCGGATATTATTGTATAATGTTTATCCAACAGATGAGCAGAAATCTCAATTTTTTAAAAAAAAATTTACAGTTTGACAAACAACCTTCTCACGCTAAAGATGAGATTGCAATTAATTTTATCTAAACTTATAAATATAATAATGTCAACATACTGTCTCAAGTGTAGAACTAAAACAGAAAATATTAATGAAACAACAGAAAAAACAAAAAACAACAGGATAATATTAAAAAGTTTTTGTGCAGTCTGCAAAAAAAGAAAAAATATGTTTTTAAAGAAAGTGTCACCAGCGACGTCGTCAGCGAAAAATTCGCCGGGGAAAAATTCGCTGGGATCTGGTTATCCTGATATTATTTTAGTCGTCGACTAAAAATATAGAATGATATGCAATTGTGATTCTGACAGAGATTTGTGTCTTGAGCAAGTTAAAATTGTCGCATACTGTCAATGTTGTAACAACAGATAAATAATAGGGTCAGGTATAGATATACATAAAATTATTGGAAAATTGCCAAAACCAAAAGGCGGTTGGACTTTGCTAGGTCATCGGTTTACAGGACCTTACAATCCGCTAGATCAACAACTAGATGAAAACGACAATCCATTGCCAGGACAACTGTATTACAATCAAGTGGATGCAATAGCAATGCGTCATGATATCTGTTATCGTGATCATGAAAACTCAAAATCAGATTGTGATAAAGTAATGTTAGATGAATTACGTGATATGGAGCCAACAAATCTACGAGAACGTTTTGATAGAAGATTTGTTCAGGGAATAATTGGAGCAAAATATAAACTCGAACTCGGGGAAAAAGTATACGATGATCTTGCAGTCGAACTACACAGACCTAAAAAAAAAGTTCCCACGACGTAAAGTTGTCGCTAATGGTGTAGATGATATCTTGGCAATAGATTTGGTGGATGTGTCGAATCTGGCTCAGTTTATCGTTGGCGCTGATGATGCTTCAAAAAGATATTTGTTTAATGTTATAGATGTTTTTAGCAAATAGGCTTTCAGTGTACCTGTTTCGGATAAGACAGGAACTTCAATGACTGATGCGCTAAGACAAATAATAACGAGTACAGAAAGAAAACCAAATGAAATCTGGACTGATCACGGATCTGAGTTTTTAAACAAAATGTTTGAGCAGTTTATAGAACAAAATAATATAAAAAATATGTTACAGGAAACGAGGGCAAAAGCGTTGTTTTTGAGAGATTTAATCGCACGCTGAACGAAAAATTACACAAACATATGACAGCTAAAAACACCAACAGGTACATCGATGACCTTTCTCAAATCGTAGGTGAATATAATAACACGAAACATCGAACCATTAAAATGTCACCTAAAAATGTTATTAAAAATCCGATATTAGCAAATGATAACAAGTACCGCAGACATAAATTTAAGGTTGGTGATAAAGTTATAATATCTTTGATAAAAAAGATATTTGCAAAAGGATTTACACCAAACTGGAGCGAAGAAGTATTTGTAGTTGATAAGGTACTTTTCACAATACCTGTAACATACGCTTTAAAAGATCTGGCAGTGGAACCGATCGTAGGTAGTTTTTATGAACAAGAACTAAAGAAAACTGAGCAGGATGTTTTTGTTATTGAAAAAGTGATTAGGAAAAAAGGAAATAAAAGTTTAGTGAAATGGCGTGGGTATAGCAATAAATTTAACAGTTGGATCCCAACCAAACAAATTATGATATAATGCTATTATAAATTTCCTCATACTTTTGTTTGACAGATTTACATTTTACTGGATTACATAATGTTATTAGATATTGTCTGCGATCGTCAGAGATCGTCATTAGATTAAAAATTTTGACAAATATGAAATCGAATTTGATATTTTTCTGTCGGCCTGGAATTCTGATGTTTAAGAAAGGTCCGATTAGCTGCCAAAACAGTTGTTGTTCGGCAACGGTAAAATTTAATTTCATTATTTTTTTTTTGTAATGTGATACTTGGCATTATATCGTTTAGTTGTTGATCCGCTGTAATTAGATCTGTCAGCAACAGTGACTATTTCATCATCATCATCAGTTTTGTTGTTATACAAAATATCATCTTCGCTATAACCAACAGATTTGTCTATGAAATCTTTGGAAAATGTAATACTATGGGTGACCTTATCGCTGGCGACCTTATCGCTAGTATCTTCTTCATATAATTCAGCGAGTCGTTTCATCAAGTCTATTATTATAATATATTTTTATCTAATTTGTTATTATAAGATGACTGATGATATAAAATATCACCAAAAATTTAATATATTAAATTCCAACGAACTAGCCGAAGCGGTAAGAAAATGTTTGTTGGGTTATAGTGCATATTCTGTTGACGTTATTGTAATGCAAGGTGATTCTCATAAAATATTGCTAACAGCAGCAGAAAAAAAATAAAATTAATGAAAGTGCAGTAACGATGTCAAAATTTGATCATGATGATGTTATAGCATTTGCTCATCATTGTTTGACTAAAACCGAGCTATCAAACATCATATCTAAAACCAATCCTGACATTGTATTCGCTTGAAAAAGCTGATTTTGTTATTCCATCAGCTACAAATTTTACTGACATAGACTTTATCTTATAATATTTCGCCGCAGCTGTAATCGATTTAAATTTGATCTCCTCATCCGTTTCGAGGTTTTTTGAAATAACAGGTTTTATTGGACATCTAAAATTAATACCATTACTATTTTTTCCTTTTCTCACATTTTCCTGTTGGGTCACTAGCTTCAGATTTTCCAATCGATTGTCTGTTTCTACATTATTGATGTAATTAATAACCAGACCATTGGGTTTAGATACCTGGAACACCTCGTAAACAAACCTATGACCAGTATAACAAACTTGATCTGTCGATGTTCCTCTAACAATTACCCTGATATATCCCATATTGTTCATAGTACCAAGAACTTTTTTAGTTTTTCTGTTTCTAATAATACCGCGATCGTTAGCCTCGTATAAATCAAAGACCAGATGCGGCTGAAACTCAACTTGTAAGGATACGTTTTCAATGTTGTTATCAGTGACGTTACTGTTCACGTGATACACACGCTGTCCTTCTGGAATGTCATCGCAAAACAACGTGTAAATAAAATCTTTTCTAAGCATTGCAATCCTCTCGACATTATCTCCCTTGACACTAATATTATAACCCGCTGGAGTCAATTTGCCAACAGTTATTCCAGTTTTAAGGTTAATAACCAAACTTAATGTATTTTCAGCGTATAAGTTATATGTTGGGTGAATATAATATATCTCTTGCTCACGTGCGCTTGTCAGATTTGCTGTCATTATATTATAGGGGATTTTTTTAAATCTTTAAATGATTTTTAGCGCATGCGCAGTGTGAGGTAAATTATCAATTAAATATTATATTATAGTATAATAATGTTAAAATTGCGTGATATAGCCAAGAGAAGCTTTATGGGAGAACCTAATAAAATAGCGACTGCTTTTGCAGGTTTTGATAATAGTTATCAGTTTGATAATCAAAATGTTTTAGTAAATTTTACTGCAACAAATCTTTACCACCTACTACAGACAACTGTAAAACGTGAGCCCGAAAAACACAAAAGTATCAGATTATTTGTGCAATATCATGTTATATTTTCAAAGTTAGTTGTAACGGAAGAATCAACTAACAAGGAAATTGCAGATCCTTATATGAACGCAAAATCAAGACGTGTTTTGCTTGGGACTAATCTTTTACCACTATCTGATGAAATACACCAAGAAATCTGGAAAAAATAGAGGAATTCGCTGAATTAGGTTCGGGTTGGAAGTTTGAAATGATTAAAGAAATATTGTTTCACACGATGAAATATAACGCATTACGAGGTAGTTCGTACATCGACCTGCCACCAAAAATAAAAAGTAAAAGATGTTGTATAAACATCAAAAACGTAGATAACAAATGTTTCCAATGAGCTGTTCTTTCCGCACCATTTCCAGCAGAATAACACGCTGATCGCGTTGAGAAGTATATCAGTCACGTGTCAAGATTAAATTTTAAAGATATTAACTTTCCTGTGGCAGAAAATCAAATACCAAAATTTGAAAAGCAAAATAATGTTTCAAATAACGTTTTCAGATTAGATGAAAAAGAGGATGTATACCCGAGCTATATTTCAGAAAAAGCCTCACAATCGACTATCAATCTACTGTTTTATAAAAATCATTACGTTTGGATTAAAAACTTTAACGGACTAGTCGGCAAACAGTACAATAAGAATAAGAACAAAGTTCTTTTTGTTACCGCTGCTTGCATGGCTGTACAAACAATGAAACATTACAAAAGCATTTGCAGTACTGTAGTGATGTACAAAGAATAACAATGACATCTAAAAAAGATAGTGTGTTACAGTTTGTCCATCATAATTACAAACTAAAAATTCCTTTCGTCATATACGCTGATTTTGAGTGTTTACTTCAACCTGTACTTGGTGTAGAAAATAATCATAATCAATCGAGTACAAGAAAAATTTAAAATCATGTTCCGTGTGGAGTAGCGTATAAGGTAGTTTGTTGTACTGATTCTAGATTATCTAAACCAATCCAATACTATCGTGGTAAAAATCAAGCTGTCTGGCTTCTCAAGCAGTTTATTAACGAATTTGATAATATTACTTATCGTTTAAAAAGAGTAACGCCAATGTTAAAATTAACACCTCAACAAGAATCTGATCACGAGCAAGGAGAAATTTGTCATATTTGTGAAAAAGCTTTTGACCCTGACAATGTCAGGACTGACAACGTTAGTAATAAAAAAAGTACATGACCATTGTCATTCGACCGGACAGTACCGTGGAGCGGCTCATAATCAGTGTAATTTAAAATTTCTTGCTCCAGATTTTATGCCGGTTATTCTTCACAATTTTCGAGGATATGATAGTCACATTATAGTAGAAGCTTTTGGTGATCCTGAGATAAAAGCTCGTCTAAAACTCGATAACGTCATCAAATGCATTCCAAATAATTTTGAAAAGTACATGTCAGTTACGCTAGGTAAATTGCGTTTCATTGACAGCATGCAGTTTATGGCAGCATCGTTAGATGAGCTAGTAAAAGGTTGTAGTAAATTTGATAACCTAAGGGATTGTTTTGGAAATAAATTTAATCTACTAGCTAAAAAAGGGGTATTTCCATACGAATACCTCGACGACTTGAGTAAATTTGATGAAACATCTTTACCTGACAAAAATAAATTTTACTCGCAACTTAAAAATGAAAATATAACCGATGACGAGTACAGGTATGCACAAGACATCTGGAAAGATTTTGATTGTGAGACTTTTGGTGATTATCATGATTTGTATTTGAAAACTGATGTGTTATTATTAGCAGATGTTTTTGAAAGTTTTCGAGAAGTGAGTTATAATAATTACGGACTAGATCCTTGCTGGTATTATTCTGCCCCTGGGCTGTCATGGGATGCTCTACTAAAGTTTAGTAAGGTAAGGTTAGAATTACTGACAGACGTTGATATGTTCAATTTTATTGAAAAAGGTATCAGAGGTGGTATTAGCGTGATAACAAAAAAATATGCTGAAGCAAACAACAGATATTTGAAACAGTTTAGTCCTGAGCTCCCTTCGAAATATTTAGTTTATCTAGATTGCTATAATCTTTACGGTGATTCGATGGCAGAACCAATGCATATTGGTGGATTTCATTGGATCACGGCTGATCAATTTCTATCGGAGACAGAAAAAAAGATACCCGACGATGTTTCCTATTTCGTTGAAGTTGATCTTGATTATCCAAGTTCGCTACCCAAATTACATAACGATTATCCTTTATGTGCGGAATCGATGGTCATAGATTATAGTTTGTTATCAAAAGAACAACAAGTGTTAGCATCACCAAGGCAACATTTCATGGTCAAGAAACTAGTACCAAATTTACTCGATAAGAAAAATTATGTCTTGCATTACAAAGTTTTAAAACAAGCAGTCGATGCTGGGCTTGTGTTGAGAAAAGTTCATCGTGTACTAAAATTTAATCAGTCGCCGTGGATGAGAGGTTATATTAACTCAAACACTTCAAGAAGAGCTGCAGCAAAAACAGATTTTGAGAAGAACTTCTTTAAACTGATGAATAATTCTGTTTTTGGTAAGACGATGGAGAATATTCGGAAACGCGTAAATATCGAACTAGTTAACGATGTCAATCGCAGAAACAAACTTGTGTCAGACGATGATTTTGTGAGCATGAAAATATTTAATGAAAATCTCGTTGCAATACAAAGAAGAAAAGTAAATCTAAAACTAAACAAGCCGATCTATGTTGGAGCTGCAGTGTTAGATTTATCAAAGTGGCTGATGTACGATTTTCATTATAATTTTGCTAAAATTCAGTGGCCGGCTAGTAGATTATTGTTTACTGATACTGATTCGCTCGTATATGAAATCGAATGTGAGGACATCTATCAGGACATGTACAATAATCGACATCTGTTTGATCTTTCTGATTACCCACGTGACAGTAAATTTCATGACAACACAAATAAAAAAGTTATTGGTAAGTTCAAAGATGAAATGAACTCGAGCGCTATCAAATACTTTATCTGATTACGCAGCAAAATGTATGCCGTATTATTGAACAATAATAAAATAACAAAAAAGCCAAAGGTCTGTCTCGTAATTTTGTTAAAAAGTTTATGAAATTTGATGACTACAAGTATGCGCTTGATGGAGGTGTTAGTTTTATGAGAGCTATGGGAATTCGAGCGAAACGTCATAAGCTTGAAACAGATGTCATTATCAAACGTGGATTGTGTAATTTTGATGACAATCGTTATTGCGAAAATGGGGTAGATACATTTGCCCTTGGGTATTGTCGTGATGATAGATCTATACTCGACATTATCTTTTCCAACTGAAATTTTATTTAAACTTATAAAATAATGTTTGAAAATTTGACAATGACAAATAGCTACAATAGTAACATCAAATATTTAATGATGGACGGTAAACAATTGACAGTTGAATTTAATAATGAAACATCAGGTATATGTTTTAATGGAACACGTGACAAGTTAAAACTTTCGCTCATCAGATCTGATAATAGCGTGTATTTCAATTATATCGAACAATTGTATCAAAAGTTGCTAGCAGAATTTAAAAACTTTCACAGCCCCATTAACCAACAAAAATATACTAAACTCACAATTGATCTCGATCGGTCAAAGGTGTATTTTATCGACAAAAAATATCCTCTAAACAAACCAGAAATGAAAGTTTTGTTTGAGTCCCATCGCTGTGTGAGCGGTAAAGTAAAATTTAGTATCTATAGTCGTGATAGTGAAGTATTTTTAATATCAACAGTTGAAACATTAATCATTGGTAACGAGATATAAAATAATATCATTTTCATTCTAATGCTAGTTTAATTTCCGCCTTGTTAACTGAAACGTTCTAATGCACAGTTTAATTTTCATCCTGTTATCTGATAAAAAACTTGTGGTAGACTGAATATAAAACCCATTTGCCGTCTTTAGAATAATCGTATTCCACGCATGCGCTGTTCTAACAAATTCATCACCTCTGCATGACAGAGCTTATCTAGATGAATCATAGCATTCCAACACCTGTTGTTTTGTCTGGTTATAAAATACCTGTCCGTAGTAGTAGTAGTAGTAGTAGTAGTAGTAGTAGTAGTAGTAGTAGTAGTAGTAGGAAACAAGGGTTGGGGGGTGGGGTGGGGTGGGGTGGGGGTGGGGTGGGGGTGGGGGTGGGGTGGGGGTGGGGTGGGGTGGGGGTGGGGGAGTGGGGGGCTAAAACCCTTGTTTCCTAATACTACTTTGTATGTAATAGACTAAAAGAAACAGATTATATTCCTGCTGATATTGGCATAGAAAAAAACAATTAAGTATAAAAATACGACTTGGATCTAATTGCAAAACTCTTATCAACAGTCACAGTTCACCATCTCACCCCTGTTATGCACAAACAAACTATTCTATCTGGTTCCAATGAACTTTTTTGTAATTTCGGTATGAATATGATTCACCAAATATATGTAAATATAAAAGTCCTGAATTCATGAAAACTAACCTTTCCTGATAATATCTAAAAAATATTCCAATAAGTGTGTAATAAAATGTAAAAAGGAAGATGTAATTTTTGAAGAAAAAGAATCATATTGAACCATACAGTTTATACAGATTTCAACATTTTCATACGCTTTTATTTTACTGTTATACAATATTTAAGCTTGGAAAGGCTTAAGCCATCACCTTTATTCCAACAATCGCATTGCAACCACTAAACAGCGTATTATCTAGTGCATTTCCTAATCCGCAATTGAAGTGGCCCAAGTTCGTATACCCATTAATCATCTTCCAGAATTGGCCCAGCATACATGTGCTATCTGGGTTAAACCTTTTCGCGATTATTCGCTGCATATAAAGTGCGAGCTTTAAATTTGGAATGTTATGATGCAAATTATTTGCAAGTTCGTTGCAGAGTTGAGGTTATAAAGACAAGAAAACATTTGCTGCATATGTTTTGCAAATACCTGTTGCAAATGTTTAGCACATAAACGCAGCATATATTCAGCAATGACAATGCTACCGTTTGTTAACCCTTTTCTGCTCACAATTTACAAACTTACCGTTTGGATTAAATAATGTCCTCTAAACGGACCGGACATGCAATCATGCCTACGAGTAGAGGTCATAGGTTTGATAGTGTGTATATATGTAATTAGCTGTCAGTACATTTTGTCTTGCAAACATTTCATAGACTCCATTTACACAACAGTTTATGAAAAGATTCCAATACATTTGTCATATTAGTTCACATGGCCTTATGTAACTCCAAGTCCGTCAACTTTTGCTTTTTTCAGCTTTTCAAAAACCACATAGCCATTTACTGTATTACTGAAAACTTAATTGTAACCACTACTTTGTATCTCTGAATTAGAAATAATGTCGAATAGAGAATTTCTTTGTTGAAACAATATTTTATAAACATATGATAACAATAAAAATAATTTTGACCTCGAATATTGATAAAAATGGTTGTGTCTATTCAAACATGCAGAATCCGTCATAATCATGACGATGAATATTAGCGTTGAAGGTATGTTAAAGCTCCATTTGTAAGGTACTTTCTTAATACGATAATCATTCTACCTCCGCCAAATTATGGTGTACATCCTATCATCCGCTCTGTGCGTATGTGTGTGTGTGTGTGAGAGAGAGAGAGAGAGAGAGAGAGAGAGAGAGAGAGAGAGA
>JAEAOA010001562.1:0-27488 GCA_016746295.1 Potamilus streckersoni | reverse complement strand
TGTACGAAAACTGGTGGTTCTGACTTAATGTATACATGTGTAAAATTGTACTCTGGCTGAACAGCTTTGATGTTGGAGAAGTTCCTACGTTAGCTAATCCCCTTACGTAACATGGTCTTTGTTCAGCTCGGGCGGATATTTACTTAACCACTTCAAACGACAGAAGACCCGCCAAACATGTAGACTGTAACAGTTGATGGACAGTTTGAACGACTGACCGAGTCAAGAGCCATCCCATCGAAATGCGAGGTGGGTGGGCCTTTATTTGACCCTGGGACAATAACCGATTTTTCGTAGTAATTAGGCATTTCGCTACAATAAACGATTTTGTTCAGAAGTAGAACTCCGTTGGCAACCGTAAATTGGCCAGATTCAGGGAATCTTTGGAAAACAGCTTCAATCAGGAAGCTTCGAGAGACGTTCGAGGGAAGTTCGAGGGTCGTTAGAGTGACGGTCGAGCGACATTGAGTGACAGACGGAAGAAGAGAGGGATACAGGGAAAAGGGAAACGGAAGTAGAGAGAGAGACAGTCGAGAGGAATACAGAAAGGGGAACAGAAGGAGAGAAAGACAAGAGGAAGAAGACAGAATAGATGAGTAACACAAGGAGAAGGGAAAATCTACTCACACTGGAATCAACTGATGATTTAGGCAGTCACTTGGTCAAGAGTGACAGTGATTAATTTAAGATCTTTTAAAGTTATCATTTCATTAAATTGCTATTATTTGAATTTTATCGTCGTATTTCCTTATAATTTATCTGTCGGCATTGCTGACTGGGGGGGGGGCTCGTTGCCATATATATATATATATATATATATATATATATATATATATATATATATATATATATATATATATATATATATATTGTCCAGAAGTAGCATTCTGAAAGTGGACCAGGGGAACTTCTTCCTCATAATTCTTTAAAGTCTATAGGAAGAACCCCACCCCTAGACCGAACCCCACATCATGGCATTTTCACTAAAAGACCTTTTATGATGTCTAGTTGGTCCCAAGTGATATGGTGCCAATCTGACATACAATATGGCCATCTGAATGGATGGTCATATCAACATGGGGTTTTTATTAAAAGATTTCTTACAAAGTCTAGCAGATCCTAAATAGAAATGGTGCCTATCTGACATCCAATATGGTCAGCATGGCAGTAATCTTAAAAATCTTGTTATCGTAAGTCTACTTGACATGGGTTTTCATCAAATACTTCTTATGATGTCCAGTTGGTCTTAAATGAAAATGGTGCCAATCTGATGTCCAATATGGCCACCACAGCAGCCATGTTGAAAATCTTGTTATTGGTACTCCTGCTGAATGGAAAGTCATATCTTGACAAAATTGTTTTCTCTACTGCTCTCAAATTGGATGGTTAATTCAACATGGGGTTTTCACCAATGGACTTATGATACCTTATTGGTCCTAAATCAACATGGTGCCAGTCATATATCCAATATGTCTGCCACTACGACTGTCTTAAAAATCAAAAAGAAGTGTTTTACTGAAAATCCCATGTTGAATGGATGGTCATTATGACTGGTTTTCAACCAATTCCTAAATGAAACTGGTGTAAATATTATATTAAATAAGGCTGCCACGATGACTGACTTTAAATAGTATCACTACTTCCCCTGAATGAATGATCATTATGACATGTGGTTTTCAACAAAACACTTTTAATGATGTCTACTTTATCCTAAATTAAATTTTGGTGACAAGCTGCTATCCAATAGGAGTACCACAGCCGCCGCGAATTTGAAAATATTGCTACTCATGGAGAAACCCAGAGATGGTTTTAATTATCGACAGTCAAAAGAAAGAAATTGTCTTATCTTTCATTCCTGGACATTCATTTTGCCCAGTAGAGCGTCGGTCCCATTGAGGGTTTTAATTAAATGGTCTGTCCCTTAGTTTTAAAAAATATTTGTCATAGGGTTCTTTAGTCAGGAATATTAATTTTAAGAAGGCTTGAAGAAAGACTTCATATGAGTTTGTAACCTATATAAAGGAGTTTATAAGAAATGAGTTTATATGTGTTTGTTGTTATTGTTGTTTTGTGGCTTAACGCCATTTTTCAGCACACGATAGGCTATATACATGGCGGCCAGTATTAATGAATGAGGAAGAAACCGGTTAATCCACGGTGAAAACCACCGACCAACGAGAAGCTACTGGCAAGCTTTCTCAGTTACCAACATTCGCCGAATCTCAGACTGAACCCACGCAGACAGACTTGAGATGGCAGTGATCCGTAACAAAGAGCGCTTTAGACAACTTAGCGACGGGGCCCCACTATATGTGTTTGTAACATATATAAAAGGAGTTAAAAGATGGATTTTATGTGTATGTAAACTTTATAAAACGGTTTAAATCATTAATAAAGAAAAAGCTTCTGTCTATTGAACTACTGACGAATGATCCCAATGACAAATATCTTTAATGCTAAGTGTCCGAAAAAATGGGGGTAGGTGGCGAGGGGGATTTTCTCGATCTTTCTTTGGAACCTGGACATAACCACAAGATTTTTTTTTTAAAGTCGAATGGACATATCTTTTTTTATGGGCAAAAACCAGGAAATTAATATTTATTATTTTCCAAGCTAGTTGAAAGCACGAAACGCCCCCTGCTATGATATTTAAATGGTTGGTCGCAATTAACACAACACAAAAATATTTTGTAATTAGGTTTCGTGATCTGACAAATCGTTTACATGCGTCTGTATGTGTCAAGCGTTTTTGTTTTAGCTTATTAAAGCGACAGACAGACAGAGACAGAGAGAGTTTAACAATCGGGCAATCTAAACATGAATTACCTTTATTTAGAACAAGTACAATTATTCCAAAAGTTTTCATTTGGCTCAAGACAATAAAAGATTTCAAATTTATTTTCAAATTTTGTAGAATGTATACAAAACCATAAGTAAATAGAAACAAACGTTGCCAAAAAGTGTAACAGTTATATCTTTCTTTTTCTTTGTTTTGACATATATCAGCGATTCCATAATATGCATTCTTGTTTAATCTAATATATCAGCAAGATTATTTGTCCTGAACAACCTGGTGCAACAATACCCTATATAGGAATTCTTTGTTAATCTTTTTAAATATATCAAACAGCATAGACCTTCCCTACCTATTCAAGGATATTCATATTTCCACTGCCATTTATTATCATTGCAATCGCCACTATTTAAGATGTGGAAAATGATGATCACTACCTTGACAATGGCTGCTGCTGCATTTAATTTTAATCACTTTAAATCACGATGTACACATTACATTAATCTTGAAAACAAAGAACGACGAGCTGTGTGTGGTAAATTAACTATCAAATATTTAACCCAACCCAACCACCGCCCAAGAAAGAAAGATGTGTCGAATTTCATATCACGAGGTGACCAATATACGTGAGACAATTTGTTGACCATTTTCATGATCTATCTTTCCAATGAGTGGGATTTGTTCCCAAACTCTGTTCTTTGAACTAAAGTTACGTCATAATTCAAGACTCTACAGTATACACGGTACAAGCTTAGTGGCGTTTGTATTTGGTGTAAATAGAGGACATTCATGAGATTACACACCAACGTAGTGAGGACACGCCTCCAACCGAGGACACTTGTTGATGCTTCTTGATTTTGGATTGTATCTTTCCTCCAAAACTGGCGATACACATATGCCCGAAGCCATGTCATCGATTGTCCGGTGTCAGGCAAAATAAAGATTTCCTATATTTACGATCTTCTTTTAGATCCCAACATCAAATACTAATAATATAGCTAAACCAGTAGAGGTAAAGCTAGTGCATACAAAGGTCCCTACGCTGTTAATAATATTTCAAAAATGTGTGACAACAGCTATGGGAAACGCAAAATACAATCATGATGTACATGCCCAATAAAAGCAAATAAATCCAAGAGGAGTCATAAGAAAGAAGTACATGAAACTGCTATGTAAAATACGTACAAATTTCTAGTAGAGTTGTACCAAAATTGCGTAATTATCCTACCCGAATGTAAGGTCAATACGCCCTGTTTATGATGAGGTTTCACACGTGTAAAGCATAATAAAAGAAGCCCTTAATATGCAGCATCCGCATTATTCAATGAACTATATCCATCCATTTAGTATCATATTTAGTGTTCAGAACAGGATAGAACGGCTGTTTATAACTCATCACAGATTTTTCGATATGGAGATCGCATTAAGACTAACCAAATTTGGAAGTTACGTGAATAAAATTTCAATAGAAAACAAATATTTATCATTGAGATGATCAGTCCCAATAAAAAACATTTAATTTTTGCAATATGTCTTTCATCATCACACTTTAAGACTTGTAACTATATGTGCAAACACATCAATTTAATTTTGTATGTATATACCTTCGTTAGTTAGCATTTGATGACTTTGATTTACAGATTATACATCATGCTTATATTCATAGTTTTGTTGTGAAGGAAGTCTCATTAACTAATTTATGCATCATGATGTTGTACGTTTTTTCCGAGCTCTATAATGTCAACATCATTTACGATACACTACAGTGAATGGTATTACATAGGAGTAGACAGATGTAGCTCTACAATGATACCAAATAATGTCGAATTTCTACTTGCAATAAAAGGTACAGCGGAAACGACCCAATCTTTGAGACCCGATTATTTTTAGGCCAAAAGTTACCGGTTTCGGAACCGGAGTTTGTGTTCGGATTTAGATCCTTTTTTTTTTTGTTTTGTTTTTTTTGGGCTTCAGATATAAAGAAAGCCGGTCTGCATTGCACACGGACAGGTGATCTTCTGCAAAAAAAGTAGCATAAGTTTGAGATTTGGAGTAAAAAGTGTCCAGGACACGAAAATTGTGAGTGCAATACGCAAAAAAGGAAGTAAAATTATTTTTTTTTTATATACTTAAACATCCAGCTAAACAACAATCTCTCTAAACCAGATGTGTTCGGTTACATTCAGAAGTAATCCCATAAATGCGTTTCCTACTCCCATTTCAGGCATAAAATTAAAAAAAAAATATCCAGGGCTTAGTTAAAAACTACACAAAATATAAATACAACAGGCACCAATCTATCTAAAAGTACATTAGTGTCAATCGTTACACATTATATTGCCTTACAAATTGTTTAGGTGCGTTTTTAGTCACAAAACACAGACTGTTCTACAAGACCAACCTATATACCGCACATGTATTAGATGTTCATACTCCAATTGTATTTTTAGAGTAAGGTTTACACACAATACTATCTGGAGATCACAATACTGTTAAAAATATATTTGTGACCCCTGTACAAAAGCAAAGTTATACCAAACACCTTTACAGTTTATTTTGAATTGAAAATGTGTAATTTAAGTGACCTCGAAAGTAAGCTGTGAGATCAGTGTAACATTGAAAGTATCTTTCTCATTATTATAGTAAAACCAATACAGAAGGATAAACTTTGCAAGAATGTACTAGAAAATTATCAAAATCCACTAACCCTGAACATAAATGTACAATAATAGATTAGACCAGTGTATTTCACTTCTGGAATTATAAAACAAATGCTGTAACTAGAGACGTCATTGCTAAAATTCTGTTAAATTAGATATGATCCGCTTTGCTTTTTTCAATTTTTATTTTTGATATACTTGTATTCATTGTGTTGAGATTGCTATAACAAGACTTCAATAAAAAACATTATGACGGTTTAGACATCCTCCATTTACTCAAGTAAATCAGATAGAAAATGAGGAAGTCACCACGAAATATTTAGTATGGTAAACATAAAAATTCTATCATAATGTCAGCATTTAATTTCCAGGTACATTTAAGAGAGAGAGAGAGAGAGAGAGAGAGAGAGAGAGAGAGAGAGAGAGAGAGAGAGAGAGAGAGAGAGAGAGAGAGAGAGAGAGAGAGAGAGAGAGAGAGAGAGAGAGAGAGAGAGAGAGAGAGAGAGAGAGAGAGAGAGAGAGAGAGAGAGAGAAGAGAGAGAGAGAGAGAGAGAGAGAGAGAGAGAGAGAGAGAGAGAGAGAGAGAGAGAGAGAGAGAGAGAGAGAGAGAGAGAGAGAGAGAGAGAGAGAGAGAGAGAGAGAGAGAGAGAGAGAGAGAGAGAGAGAGAGTCAGAGAGAGAGAGAGAGAGTCAGAGACAGAGACAGAGACAGAGACAGAGACAGAGACAGAGAGAAGCGGGGCCGCTCTTGCCGCGGCTGGCCAGCCCTCATGCGGGGCTACTCCTGGCAAGCGGGGCAAGGCGGACGCGGCGAAGCGGGGCCGCTCTTGCCGCGGCTGGCCAGCCCTCATGCGGGGCTACTCCTGGCAAGCGGGGCAAGGCGGACGCGGCGAAGCGGGGCCGCTCTTGCCGCGGCTGGCCAGCCCTCATGCGGGGCTACTCCTGGCAAGCGGGGCAAGGCGGACGCGGCGAAGCGGGGCCGCTCTTGCCGCGGCTGGCCAGCCCTCATGCGGGGCTACTCCTGGCAAGCGGGGCAAGGCGGACGCGGCGAAGCGGGGCCGCTCTTGCCGCGGCTGGCCAGCCCTCATGCGGGGCTACTCCTGGCAAGCGGGGCAAGGCGGACGCGGCGAAGCGGGGCCGCTCTTGCCGCGGCTGGCCAGCCCTCATGCGGGGCTACTCCTGGCAAGCGGGGCAAGGCGGACGCGGCGAAGCGGGGCCGCTCTTGCCGCGGCTGGCCAGCCCTCATGCGGGGCTACTCCTGGCAAGCGGGGCAAGGCGGACGCGGCGAAGCGGGGCCGCTCTTGCCGCGGCTGGCCAGCCCTCATGCGGGGCTACTCCTGGCAAGCGGGGCAAGGCGGACGCGGCGAAGCGGGGCCGCTCTTGCCGCGGCTGGCCAGCCCTCATGCGGGGCTACTCCTGGCAAGCGGGGCAAGGCGGACGCGGCGAAGCGGGGCCGCTCTTGCCGCGGCTGGCCAGCCCTCATGCGGGGCTACTCCTGGCAAGCGGGGCAAGGCGGACGCGGCGAAGCGGGGCCGCTCTTGCCGCGGCTGGCCAGCCCTCATGCGGGGCTACTCCTGGCAAGCGGGGCAAGGCGGACGCGGCGAAGCGGGGCCGCTCTTGCCGCGGCTGGCCAGCCCTCATGCGGGGCTACTCCTGGCAAGCGGGGCAAGGCGGACGCGGCGAAGCGGGGCCGCTCTTGCCGCGGCTGGCCAGCCCTCATGCGGGGCTACTCCTGGCAAGCGGGGCAAGGCGGACGCGGCGAAGCGGGGCCGCTCTTGCCGCGGCTGGCCAGCCCTCATGCGGGGCTACTCCTGGCAAGCGGGGCAAGGCGGACGCGGCGAAGCGGGGCCGCTCTTGCCGCGGCTGGCCAGCCCTCATGCGGGGCTACTCCTGGCAAGCGGGGCAAGGCGGACGCGGCGAAGCGGGGCCGCTCTTGCCGCGGCTGGCCAGCCCTCATGCGGGGCTACTCCTGGCAAGCGGGGCAAGGCGGACGCGGCGAAGCGGGGCCGCTCTTGCCGCGGCTGGCCAGCCCTCATGCGGGGCTACTCCTGGCAAGCGGGGCAAGGCGGACGCGGCGAAGCGGGGCCGCTCTTGCCGCGGCTGGCCAGCCCTCATGCGGGGCTACTCCTGGCAAGCGGGGCAAGGCGGACGCGGCGAAGCGGGGCCGCTCTTGCCGCGGCTGGCCAGCCCTCATGCGGGGCTACTCCTGGCAAGCGGGGCAAGGCGGACGCGGCGAAGCGGGGCCGCTCTTGCCGCGGCTGGCCAGCCCTCATGCGGGGCTACTCCTGGCAAGCGGGGCAAGGCGGACGCGGCGAAGCGGGGCCGCTCTTGCCGCGGCTGGCCAGCCCTCATGCGGGGCTACTCCTGGCAAGCGGGGCAAGGCGGACGCGGCGAAGCGGGGCCGCTCTTGCCGCGGCTGGCCAGCCCTCATGCGGGGCTACTCCTGGCAAGCGGGGCAAGGCGGACGCGGCGAAGCGGGGCCGCTCTTGCCGCGGCTGGCCAGCCCTCATGCGGGGCTACTCCTGGCAAGCGGGGCAAGGCGGACGCGGCGAAGCGGGGCCGCTCTTGCCGCGGCTGGCCAGCCCTCATGCGGGGCTACTCCTGGCAAGCGGGGCAAGGCGGACGCGGCGAAGCGGGGCCGCTCTTGCCGCGGCTGGCCAGCCCTCATGCGGGGCTACTCCTGGCAAGCGGGGCAAGGCGGACGCGGCGAAGCGGGGCCGCTCTTGCCGCGGCTGGCCAGCCCTCATGCGGGGCTACTCCTGGCAAGCGGGGCAAGGCGGACGCGGCGAAGCGGGGCCGCTCTTGCCGCGGCTGGCCAGCCCTCATGCGGGGCTACTCCTGGCAAGCGGGGCAAGGCGGACGCGGCGAAGCGGGGCCGCTCTTGCCGCGGCTGGCCAGCCCTCATGCGGGGCTACTCCTGGCAAGCGGGGCAAGGCGGACGCGGCGAAGCGGGGCCGCTCTTGCCGCGGCTGGCCAGCCCTCATGCGGGGCTACTCCTGGCAAGCGGGGCAAGGCGGACGCGGCGAAGCGGGGCCGCTCTTGCCGCGGCTGGCCAGCCCTCATGCGGGGCTACTCCTGGCAAGCGGGGCAAGGCGGACGCGGCGAAGCGGGGCCGCTCTTGCCGCGGCTGGCCAGCCCTCATGCGGGGCTACTCCTGGCAAGCGGGGCAAGGCGGACGCGGCGAAGCGGGGCCGCTCTTGCCGCGGCTGGCCAGCCCTCATGCGGGGCTACTCCTGGCAAGCGGGGCAAGGCGGACGCGGCGAAGCGGGGCCGCTCTTGCCGCGGCTGGCCAGCCCTCATGCGGGGCTACTCCTGGCAAGCGGGGCAAGGCGGACGCGGCGAAGCGGGGCCGCTCTTGCCGCGGCTGGCCAGCCCTCATGCGGGGCTACTCCTGGCAAGCGGGGCAAGGCGGACGCGGCGAAGCGGGGCCGCTCTTGCCGCGGCTGGCCAGCCCTCATGCGGGGCTACTCCTGGCAAGCGGGGCAAGGCGGACGCGGCGAAGCGGGGCCGCTCTTGCCGCGGCTGGCCAGCCCTCATGCGGGGCTACTCCTGGCAAGCGGGGCAAGGCGGACGCGGCGAAGCGGGGCCGCTCTTGCCGCGGCTGGCCAGCCCTCATGCGGGGCTACTCCTGGCAAGCGGGGCAAGGCGGACGCGGCGAAGCGGGGCCGCTCTTGCCGCGGCTGGCCAGCCCTCATGCGGGGCTACTCCTGGCAAGCGGGGCAAGGCGGACGCGGCGAAGCGGGGCCGCTCTTGCCGCGGCTGGCCAGCCCTCATGCGGGGCTACTCCTGGCAAGCGGGGCAAGGCGGACGCGGCGAAGCGGGGCCGCTCTTGCCGCGGCTGGCCAGCCCTCATGCGGGGCTACTCCTGGCAAGCGGGGCAAGGCGGACGCGGCGAAGCGGGGCCGCTCTTGCCGCGGCTGGCCAGCCCTCATGCGGGGCTACTCCTGGCAAGCGGGGCAAGGCGGACGCGGCGAAGCGGGGCCGCTCTTGCCGCGGCTGGCCAGCCCTCATGCGGGGCTACTCCTGGCAAGCGGGGCAAGGCGGACGCGGCGAAGCGGGGCCGCTCTTGCCGCGGCTGGCCAGCCCTCATGCGGGGCTACTCCTGGCAAGCGGGGCAAGGCGGACGCGGCGAAGCGGGGCCGCTCTTGCCGCGGCTGGCCAGCCCTCATGCGGGGCTACTCCTGGCAAGCGGGGCAAGGCGGACGCGGCGAAGCGGGGCCGCTCTTGCCGCGGCTGGCCAGCCCTCATGCGGGGCTACTCCTGGCAAGCGGGGCAAGGCGGACGCGGCGAAGCGGGGCCGCTCTTGCCGCGGCTGGCCAGCCCTCATGCGGGGCTACTCCTGGCAAGCGGGGCAAGGCGGACGCGGCGAAGCGGGGCCGCTCTTGCCGCGGCTGGCCAGCCCTCATGCGGGGCTACTCCTGGCAAGCGGGGCAAGGCGGACGCGGCGAAGCGGGGCCGCTCTTGCCGCGGCTGGCCAGCCCTCATGCGGGGCTACTCCTGGCAAGCGGGGCAAGGCGGACGCGGCGAAGCGGGGCCGCTCTTGCCGCGGCTGGCCAGCCCTCATGCGGGGCTACTCCTGGCAAGCGGGGCAAGGCGGACGCGGCGAAGCGGGGCCGCTCTTGCCGCGGCTGGCCAGCCCTCATGCGGGGCTACTCCTGGCAAGCGGGGCAAGGCGGACGCGGCGAAGCGGGGCCGCTCTTGCCGCGGCTGGCCAGCCCTCATGCGGGGCTACTCCTGGCAAGCGGGGCAAGGCGGACGCGGCGAAGCGGGGCCGCTCTTGCCGCGGCTGGCCAGCCCTCATGCGGGGCTACTCCTGGCAAGCGGGGCAAGGCGGACGCGGCGAAGCGGGGCCGCTCTTGCCGCGGCTGGCCAGCCCTCATGCGGGGCTACTCCTGGCAAGCGGGGCAAGGCGGACGCGGCGAAGCGGGGCCGCTCTTGCCGCGGCTGGCCAGCCCTCATGCGGGGCTACTCCTGGCAAGCGGGGCAAGGCGGACGCGGCGAAGCGGGGCCGCTCTTGCCGCGGCTGGCCAGCCCTCATGCGGGGCTACTCCTGGCAAGCGGGGCAAGGCGGACGCGGCGAAGCGGGGCCGCTCTTGCCGCGGCTGGCCAGCCCTCATGCGGGGCTACTCCTGGCAAGCGGGGCAAGGCGGACGCGGCGAAGCGGGGCCGCTCTTGCCGCGGCTGGCCAGCCCTCATGCGGGGCTACTCCTGGCAAGCGGGGCAAGGCGGACGCGGCGAAGCGGGGCCGCTCTTGCCGCGGCTGGCCAGCCCTCATGCGGGGCTACTCCTGGCAAGCGGGGCAAGGCGGACGCGGCGAAGCGGGGCCGCTCTTGCCGCGGCTGGCCAGCCCTCATGCGGGGCTACTCCTGGCAAGCGGGGCAAGGCGGACGCGGCGAAGCGGGGCCGCTCTTGCCGCGGCTGGCCAGCCCTCATGCGGGGCTACTCCTGGCAAGCGGGGCAAGGCGGACGCGGCGAAGCGGGGCCGCTCTTGCCGCGGCTGGCCAGCCCTCATGCGGGGCTACTCCTGGCAAGCGGGGCAAGGCGGACGCGGCGAAGCGGGGCCGCTCTTGCCGCGGCTGGCCAGCCCTCATGCGGGGCTACTCCTGGCAAGCGGGGCAAGGCGGACGCGGCGAAGCGGGGCCGCTCTTGCCGCGGCTGGCCAGCCCTCATGCGGGGCTACTCCTGGCAAGCGGGGCAAGGCGGACGCGGCGAAGCGGGGCCGCTCTTGCCGCGGCTGGCCAGCCCTCATGCGGGGCTACTCCTGGCAAGCGGGGCAAGGCGGACGCGGCGAAGCGGGGCCGCTCTTGCCGCGGCTGGCCAGCCCTCATGCGGGGCTACTCCTGGCAAGCGGGGCAAGGCGGACGCGGCGAAGCGGGGCCGCTCTTGCCGCGGCTGGCCAGCCCTCATGCGGGGCTACTCCTGGCAAGCGGGGCAAGGCGGACGCGGCGAAGCGGGGCCGCTCTTGCCGCGGCTGGCCAGCCCTCATGCGGGGCTACTCCTGGCAAGCGGGGCAAGGCGGACGCGGCGAAGCGGGGCCGCTCTTGCCGCGGCTGGCCAGCCCTCATGCGGGGCTACTCCTGGCAAGCGGGGCAAGGCGGACGCGGCGAAGCGGGGCCGCTCTTGCCGCGGCTGGCCAGCCCTCATGCGGGGCTACTCCTGGCAAGCGGGGCAAGGCGGACGCGGCGAAGCGGGGCCGCTCTTGCCGCGGCTGGCCAGCCCTCATGCGGGGCTACTCCTGGCAAGCGGGGCAAGGCGGACGCGGCGAAGCGGGGCCGCTCTTGCCGCGGCTGGCCAGCCCTCATGCGGGGCTACTCCTGGCAAGCGGGGCAAGGCGGACGCGGCGAAGCGGGGCCGCTCTTGCCGCGGCTTGTCTGTCTGTCTGTCTGTCTGTCTGTCTGTCTGTCTGTCTGTCTGTCTGTCTGTCTGTCTGTCTGTCTGTCTGCTGGTAATCTTACACCGTAGAAACAATACAACTATCCTAACACGTAGGACTATTTTAACTGCCTACCCGAGGCCAGTCAAACTACCCTTTCAAGGCACATCACACTGATATACCTACTCACATTTGCCGCTATGGCAACGTAAACGGTATCTACCGAGTACTTTCTCATTTACCCCATGGTGTAATTTACCGGTTTACTACCATAAAATACTGTTGCTGCAGGCAGAACACGGATTTATACCATTAGTTAATATAAAGTGCTATATCGCTAAAGTGCTATATCGCTATCGGATGAATGAACCTTTAAAAATACCAAGGAAAATAAATACTCCCATCTAAAAATTCTAAAATATTTTGTTTATCTAAATTCTTTTTATAAAAATAACATAGCAACACATCGGGGGGATAAACAAATACACATGAAAATTTTTTATTTAGATATTTTTTTCGGTTAAGTAGGGGCATCTGTCTGGTGCCCCCCCCCCATTTTCAGTCATATCACTACGATGTCTGCAGTGTGGCAGTTTATTGTGATGACTAGCACTGAGGTATCATGCAGCAGACATGCAGTATGATGTACCTCCTAGTCACATTATTCTGACACCAGGCTGGCCAGTCCTAACACTAACCTTTTAATGCTGAGCGCCAAGCAAGGCAGCTGTTAGTACCATTTTTAATTCTTTGATACGACTCGACCGGGGATCGAACACACGACCTCTCGCATCCGAGGCGGACGCTCTAAACACTAGGCAAACGGAGTGTTAATATTATTCAAATCACCTGTTCTTAATCATTATATAATGGTTTTACTCTCTTAATTAAATTCTTAACCTCTTATACAAACTCCATATCAGATAATAACCTGCAATTACATTTTCATAACCAAGCCCACAGCAAATGCATTGCGTCCCATATAATAGTGCCGGAATCTATATGTGGGTAGTTAGAAATGCCCGAGAAAGAAACAGTCTCGCTAAGCGAGAGCCCGGGAAGAAATTTCAGGTCTTGCGGGAAGAAAGTTACGGGCTAAGGAGAGTTTCTAACTAACTACCCACATACAGATTTCGGCACTATTATATAGGAAAAAATGCAAATTTGCAGTGGATTGGGTCTGAACTATATTGTCATAGATGATTCCCCAAACCCGTGTAATGACCGAACCCGTGATTAAAAAGAGAAGAATGTAAACATAGTAGAACTGAGTTGTCTGAATAAAATCTTTAATGAACCCTTTTCATCACTATGGACCGAACAAAATGCCTGGACATTAAGCTTGTCAACACTATGAACCGAAAACACAGTCTGGGGCATTAAACCTGGAAACACTATGGACCGAAAAAAATAGCGTGGAGCAGTAAATCTGTAAACGCTATGGACCGAAAATGAGAGAAGACGTATAGAGAGACAATGGAATGCACTTGTGGGTGATAGTGATGACGATGAGGAATTTGAATGTAGCAATTGTACGCTCCACGTGATTTTGTTTGGACAAAAAGGCACGCCTATGACATACTTATGTACATGGGAATTTTGTACACAGTTAAAAACTTAAAGCATTATTTGTGGCGAGTGTATGTGAGTGTGGGAAAAAATATAACCTTGTTATTATATTACGATATGTGTCTTAAGTTTATAGTGGAGTTCAACAAACAAAGATTCAGTTAATCACAGACAGACGAATAGGTTTAGCAGATGAAAACATACCTGGACAAAGGAAATAATCGTTTAATTTACTCTGTGGAGTTACCTTGCTTTATATACATGAGCAGCAGGGAGGGTGAATCTCTACAAAATTTTGCTCGAGTTTTTAACGAAAAAAAAATAGTTCGATAAAGTCAGGGTAAAAAAAGTCAATAATAGTATAACAAAACTGAGCTAACCTCATGGGGTTTATTATGCGGTTTTTAACCGTACGGTAATATAAAAGTTAGAGATTTTGGTTTAGGGTTATTGACCTTTTTTCAGCCTCTGTAGGAACCCTTATTTTAGGTTAACGACAAGAGCAAAATTTTGTAGGATTCACCCTCCTTGCTAGGCTTTATAATCTGCAGGCCAAGGTCTAAGTCTGAAAATTTTAGAGCTTTTATTCTCAGGTATTTATTGTTACTGTCAATCGCCAAAGATGAGATCACACGCTTAATGATACCACATGGCTCATGGATATATGCTGTCTTGAAGTAAAAAAAGTGTTTTTTCTAACTATATTGGTAGGATAATGATTGAAAAACATGTATTACCATGCTTGATATTTATCTGACAGATATTCATACACCAGATAATACATTTTTTTAGCTTTGGTAGTATTTATAATTTCCAAAAGGACTGCCATATTAGTTATCTCTCAATGAAGTATATAACCCTCAACTTTAAATCAGTAAACATTAAACTCTGCAGTACCATATGAATGTATGCTAGCATATTTCAGTGTTAATATGAAAATAAACTATGGTAGATAAAAAGATTAGGAATTATGATACTAAAGGTATTTGCGATGTACAATAGTCTTACAGCAAGCATAGTATGGGGTTGTTGCACACATGCCTAGGAAATGTAAATAAGAGGCAAGTAGCATATATGAGTAAGTGTGATTAATTGTTGAAAATGTAATTTGAGGTATTTCTTTGACAGACTTTTAGAAGTAAGAGGCAGCCACAGTTTATCTTCTACTGGTTTTTAGCTGTTTGTAAAGCATAGTAGTTTGTTAGTTGTAGAGAGTTGTACAATAACTAATGGTATGCTGAATCTATATTAAAAGCCTCTGGGATTTTGTATCACAATGTTACTGAATTTACTAATACATACATACTCTCAGATTTATTGTTTAATGAGATAAGGTAGTGGACATGGTTTCTGCTCAAAGTTATAACTGTTGCAATATTTGAACAATGTCTATGCTGAAAACCAATCATATTTTTTTAACTGAATCATGCTTACAGCAGTTAAAATTATCTATAAAAAAATAAAGTAATGATCAATAATTATCCACTACAACAAATAGATAACCAACCACCTATGGGAAGAATTACATGATAAGGTATAAATAGGATACTACCACAATAAAAAAATATTTCAGTTTAATCTTTCCTGAAGTTTATATTCAATCAGATTAAATGAATAGTGTTGGAAGTAAAAAAAGAAAGCGTTCTGCTTATGATGCCGCATTCAAACTTATAGTTATTGAATATGCAGAAGCAAATAACAACTGTGCTGCAGCATGCAAATTTTGGATGAACGAGAAGCAAGTACCTGAATGGCGGAAAAGCAAAGCAGCTTTGGAAGAATTGCCAAAAACCAAGAAGGCTCATCAGACTGGGATTGCCTCATTCTCAGAACTTGAGAAAGAACTCGGTGATTTTTTAAGTGTGTGTCGACAAAATGGATACATTGTCACATAAATTGCAATTCATCTGTGTGCAATGCAGATAGCGAAGTATTACAAATACGGGATAGCAGATTCCAAATTTGTTGCATTAGCTGTTTGGTGTTCTCCTTTTATGAACTGGCATGGTTTAGGCCTCCGGCATCAAACAAAGATTGCACAAAAGCTACCAAAAGACTTGAAAGTAAAACATTTTATCATTGGAGCAGTTCATCATTAAATGCAGAATTGATTGCTCATTCAAACTATATCTAATCAGAAATATGGATGAGACAGCTATGACATTTGACTTACCAAGCAATAAATGTCAATGCTTTTGGTGAGGAAAGTATTCTGATAAAAACAACCATCCATGAAAAAACACATTTCACAGTTGTTTGGGCCTGTTTAGCTGATGGACCAAAGCTGCCTCCTGTCACAATTTTTAAAAGGAAGATGCTGCCAAAATGCATGAAATTTCCTGCTGGTGTCCATCTAGTGATGTAGTTGTGAACTTATTGGTCAATTTATATGTGGGTCATGCCATTTTTCCTATTATTACCTAGTCAAGTTTGGGGGTAGCTTTATGCAAATGGGCTTATATGTATGTATATACAGTAAATGCCTTTCCACTGAAGCAGCTAGCTTTTCTGGTCTTGTCATGCATGGCTCTGTGATAATTGGATTATAACTGGCTGTTCAGTGCTCTTCAAGTAAGCCTCCATAGCTTTCTCAAAACAGTATATACAAAATAAAAATATGGACAGAAATTAAATTTGCAAATGAACTTTACAGCAGAGTATGTAATGTCATTTATCGGAAGTTAGACAGCGAGTATTTTAAAGTCCTTATACATCTTCGTAGGTAAAAATGTCCACACCTTAGATTAAACTCAATGGGTTTTTTAAAAAAAGTCCATTTTATTATTTCAACGTCATTTTATACCACTCTTTAGATCTGGAAAATTCACTTCGGGCGTATGCTCCACATGCGGGTAATTGTTATCCCTTAGTTCGACTCAAAAAGTCTGCAGTGTTTTCGTACTTTTTTTGGATTTTTGGGTTTCTTTCTTCTGAGAGAGAGAGAGAGAGAGAGAGAGAGAGAGAGAGAGAGAGAGAGAGAGAGAGAGAGAGAGAGAGAGAGAGAGAGAGAGAGAGAGAGAGAGAGAGAGAGAACATGATTAAATGTATCATGTCTTAATAATCTCTTCTGTATGAAGCACGATTTTGATCTTTACTATTAAGCAGATCTAAATATAAACTAAACCGGTACAGCACGTGATCCTCCAAATATGGTTCAGGCGCAAGTTGACGCTCATATTATAATCTGATATGGTTTAGTTAAGTTTTCTTCCCGTGAATGCTTGAAGGCAGCTAGCTGTTTATGACTTGAGTTTCCTTTTACCATGGAAAAACAATCAGAACATCATATCAAGACATCCATAAATTTGGTGTTAGAACGAAACTAGAAGTATAACTAACACTGAACGTTATAAACAATAAGAACAAAGCTGGACAGACGTTTTGCAATTAAAGAGATTAAATAAGACAACATAAGTAAATATACTCCTTAGTAAATGAATCATTCTTTCTACAGAGTAGGTGGACGAGTGTATGGGCAGACAGACCAGGACCAAGCTAGGATATTGTTGTAATTCTTGTTAAATATGCACACTTTTCTGTAGACTTAGAACTGGTGCCAAGGGCAAGATTCGCAAGAAAGGGCAGGCAGTGATTCTATAAGAAGCGTTGTGTCCGAGAAGAACTGTGCCCTATATACCTCGTCATATTACTTATTTTTCGCCTCAGTGTTCAGTAATTCAATTTGCATACGTCATGTGCTTGTCCTTTATACTTACCTTTTAAATGCTGATGTCTGTTTTAATTTTTCAGGACAGCGTCACCAGAACACGATGTCTCTGATGTCGGGCTGCGTATGCCCTTGACAATGGAAGCGAAGTGCAAGTTGCCTCTGGCAGGAATACACATGTGCCAGGCATTTCGTTTTCCACGTGTCCTTGTGCACACTTTGTCACAACTAATCATTGTGCGTCAGTTTCATTTTTGCACATTGATCCTGGCACAATGATACTTTCTAATCACAATAAGTAACATGATGAGCTTTTTGCTGGTGTTAATAGTTTTTACTACAGAACCGTTTTATGCAAATTATCTATATCGTATCATAGTCTTTTGCTTTAGGATAATTTTACTATTTGTATATTGGATGAATTCAACAATATTTTATCAAATACTTTCTGTGTTCGTTCTAAAGAAGAAAAAGAAGAAGAAAAACGTGTATTTTAACGTAATGGCGTTATGCATCGATGTGTAGTAATCAGTCCACCATTCTGGAATGCAATCTTTTGAAACATATCAACATGTATTTCAGTTATACCAACAGGATTCGTGTACTTTTTCTCCATACCGCTTTCTCCCTCCGTTGAACATTTCATACATTTACGGATTTACAATTTCATATCCACATTTGCAAAAAGCTAAACTAATTGTTTTTACCAATATCGTTTAAACCAGTAACTATATCTAAATCGTATTTAGATGGCATATCTAGAGAATCACTTCCTATATTTAAAACAGATTCCAGATCATAACAATTAAACACCGTCTTTAAATTTTACGTCTATGCAAGCCTTGGGGACATGTCCTTAACTCATTTAGTCAAATCTATGTATGAACTAATCCCCCACCCCCGTGTTTGATTTCCATCTATGTGCAGTCTTAATATCCAATCCTCTTTCAGCATTACATTTTTATTTTCTCTTATCCTATGCGTGATTTTAATTTGAAGGGAAAATCTGGGCCCCTATTTCTCACCTGTATACTACTGATTTTGAGCACTGATCTAATGCGTGAAGTAAAATGAAATTATAAAACTGAAAACAATAAATAAAATAATTTTAAAAGTCGATTATATCTGGGTCTGTTTATACTTGTCACATGATATACTAACAGTGTCGTATTAAGCCATGTGCTCCGACACCCCTCCTCAGTCATTAGCCCCCCTCCTCTGGTAGCAGTACATTATAGTACATGTGTTTAAATAAACCATTTAGGTCTAAACCGTGTTACGACTCTATGGTCATACACTAAAAAAAAGAAAGAAGCAAACCATCAAATTATATAAAACTTAAAAACAATTTAATTATCAAAGTTATAAAATTAAATTTAAGAGGAACTTACAACATTATGAGCTAAATCCAAGGTAATCCTGAAAAAGTTCTTTTAAAATCCAAAACAATGAAAAGTTCCCTACACAGTCCACGAATATAAAGTCTCCCAACATTCCTGACTTGTCAAAATGGCATCTTTCAGAACTCTTCTAAATAATTCACAAGGTTTAAAATATTATAGTTCAATGAGCACTTTCTATTTCCACCGAATAATCCAAACGAATATTTTCCCTCTCAAATAATATCTAAATGCAACATAAAATACGTCTGCAGAATTGATGTTATAACAAGAATACAAGAAACAAGAATGAGAAAATTGTCCAAAGACTGGTACTTATATACAAGCGAAAACGTAAAACCTATATATCGTCACTACTGCTACTTAACAAATTGCAGATCTCCAACATCGTAAAAGAACTCACATGACTTAACCCATACAAGGGGAATTAACATAAGATACCACCTGAAGGACCTGTCCAATGGGAAAAAGCCCAAAACCTGTAAAACAATACCCTAATAATTATATTACTACTAGTAACTCTCAACACATAAGTAAGCATCTATTTATATATCCGATGCAATTTTACGTTCTTTTATATTTTAAAATATAACATATGCACGTACGAAACGTCAGCTAAAGATAATCTCTTCAATTTACAGCAATTTTTGTTTTCAAGCAATAGTATCCGAACAAGTAGATATCCGCCATTTTTTATGAAATTATTGGTAGCGGAAATGTCTGGGGAAAAAAGAAACGGAAATCTTCTTGTTGGTCTAAAGCAACAGATATGATGCAGTTTTTCGCCGTCTTTGATAATCTCAGTAATTCTGTAAATTTTGGAGTTACGTCTATTTGAACACGTGCATACAAGAATTCCTCTTTTATCTGAACGCTTTGGTTTCGAAATTAAAACTAGACATTGCAAATATTGGACACAGACAACACAGGGTTTTTTCCTTTTTAAAATGGAGTAAATTATAAGCCATAAAGGTACAGTTAATTGTCTTTTTTTTCACTGACAGCATCCGTTTGATTTTAAACGTCAATATCAGTCTGTCTTCTTGTTCACATCGAGAGCATCCGTTTGCTTTGAATCACCAATCAATTATCTTCTCTTGTCAAGATTCCGATATGATAACCCTATCTACATGTGAACCATGGCTAGCGAAGATGACAATCAATCGACAGTGTTAGTCACCTTGCGAAGTAAAGTTAAAAATTATAAATCATGAATGAAATTACTAAGTGTTGTGCATTTGTTTTATATACTTTATGCTTGTTGTTTTTACAATCACTAAGGGTGGAGTTACAAAACATATTTGATGTTGTTCGGTAGGGATAACAACTGCTGATGTGGTGTTGTTAGTTTGCGTATTCTTGGATCCATCTGTGTAGATGTGTGTGTAATGCCCGTTTTGTTCATTTAACAGTTCCTGAATATGCAGGAGCAGCTTCCATGGGTTAACATGTTTACTACCAAGGTTTTTGATATCCATATTAATTATGGGTTTTTGATTTCTCCAGGGGTATGGGTCTGCATACTGCTTCGGTTCCGTTGTGATCGTTAGTTGTTGGTTTTGTGGCAGGATTTGGTGGACTTTGTGAAAGGCTGGTGGGAATTTAACCCATTTATGTCGAAATTTGATATTACATTTGGTTAGGGTTTGTCTAACGGGGTTGTTAGGTGGTAGTGCAGAGACTCTGGTGGCATATTTAAGTATTAATTTAGTTCTGCGCAAGTGGAGTGGTAATTCCCCTGTTAGTATTTGAAGCTCCGCTAAGGAGGTGTTGGGTAAGGTACCAGTACATATGCGCAGGGCTTTGTATTGTATTGAGTCGAGTTTTTTAAGCAGTTGTGGGTTGGCTGAGTCGAAAGCTTGACATGCATAATCTAATTTGGGTCTAATGAGAGCTCGATTGATTGTTATCAGGGTTTTTTGAACAGCTCTCCAGTTTGTGCCTCTGAGGTGGCGGAGGAGTGCTGTGACGTTTTACCCCAACCCCTTGTGTTGTACATGTACGTATAACTGGTTGTTCTGACTTAATGTATACATGTGTAAAATTGTACTCTGGCCGAACAGCTTTGATGTTGGAGAAGTTCCTACGTTAGCTAATCCCCTTACGTAACATGGTCTTTGTTCAGCTCGGGCGAGATATTCGACCAGTGCATGAGTATATTGCGGATATTTACTTAACCACTTCAAACGACGGAAGACCCGCCAAACATGTAGACTGTAACAGTTGATGAACCCACAGACAGACATTCGGATGATTGACAGTTTGAACGACTGACCGAGTCAAGAGCCATCCAATCGAAATGCGAGGTGGGTGGGCCTTTATTTGGCCCTGGGATAATAACCGATGTTTCGTAGGAATTAGGCAGTTCGCTACAATAAACGATTTTGTTCAGAGGTAGAACTCCGTTGCCAACCGTAAATTGGCCAGATTCAGGGAATCTTTGGAAAACAGCTTCAATCAAGAAGCTTCGAGGGACGTTCGAGGGAAGGTCGAGGGAAGTTCGAGGGTCGTTAGAGTGACAGTCGAGCAACCTTGAGTGACGTTGAGAGACATTGAGTGACAGACGGAAGAAGAGAGGGATACAGGGAAAAGGGAAACGGAAGTAGAGAGAGACAGTCGAGAGGAATACAGAAAGGGGAACGGAAGGAGAGAAAGACAAGAGGAAGAAGACAGAATAGATGAGTAACACACAAGGAGAAGGGAAAATCTACTCACACTGGAATCAAATGATGATTTAGGCAGTCACTTGGTCAAGAGTGACAGTGATTAATTTAAGATCTTTTAAAGTTATCATTTCATTAAATTGCTATTATTTGAATTTTATCTTCGTATTTCCTTATAATTTATCTGTCGGCATTGCTGACTAGGGGCTCGTTGCCATATATATATATATATATATATATATATATATATATATATATATATATATATATATATATATATATATATTGTCCAGAAGTAGCATTCTGAAAGTGGACCAGGGGAACTTCCTCATAATTCGTTAAAGTCTATAGGAAGAACCCCACCCCTAGACCGAACCCCACAAGTGCGAGATCCTTTTTACAATTTTCTTTTAGTTTTTGTATGTGCTGCCTCCATGTGAGATTTTTGTCTATGGTCGCTCCTAGGAAGTTTGTGTGTGTGATGAATTTAATTAGCTCATTTTGGATGCAAAGTTTGGGAGTTTTAGGTAACCTCTTGTATTGAGCGGAGAAGAGTATGGCCACAGTTTTTTTCGGTGGATATTTTAAAACTCCATGTATTCGTCCAATCTGTTATTCGATCAAGGCTAGTTTGTAACTGGGTGATAAGTTTTCGACTTTCAGGGTTCCCAGATTTCCATATGCAGCTGTCTTCCGCAAAATGAGAGTTAGACTAGCTTATTTATTTGGTTGACAACATCGTTAACCATGAGATTGAAAATGATGGGGCTGATTACCTTGGGATGTGCCGTTTTCCATTTCATGTGCTGAAGAGGTTTCTTGCCCTTTTTTAACTTTGAAAGTAAGTTCTCGCAAGAATACCTGGGCATAAACACGGGAAGCATAAGGAGTGGAAGAGCGGAAGGAAGGAGATGCCAATAAGGAGGGAAAGCGCCCCGGGGCCAACAAAATCCACACAAACAGAAAAGATTTCATATTGTCATAAAAGTGGATGTGAACATGGGGTATGAACAAACTTCCTAAGGATCTTGCGGTGATAATCTACCAGATGAGACTCTTGTCCTTTCCATTCGCTTTCTGCCTTTGCCTGTGACGGGCATGGTGTGTTTTCTTGGTCAGGTTGACAATGTACGAATATATCAAAGGTCTTAAGGTCACGTAAAGGCCCTGCTTCAGGCTAAAAGCCCAGCATAGGGCTAAACGCCTCCCTGGACAGCAATGCAACCAAAAGTGACATCCTGCTTTGGCGGTGAGTCAACTAGGGGGGGGTAGTAGGCCCAAGCACCGGGGCCAAACAAAAATTGTCCAGCACTGGGACTTGGGTGAGCTCTGCCTCGAAAGGAGGGGTAGCCACTAGTCCTTTTCAGTCATAAAGTCACATAGAAGTG
Source organism: Potamilus streckersoni (assembly GCA_016746295.1). NCBI lineage: Eukaryota > Metazoa > Mollusca > Bivalvia > Unionida > Unionidae > Potamilus > Potamilus streckersoni. The sequence goes on along the minus strand of JAEAOA010001562.1, from coordinate 4,975 downwards.
AGTACATGACTATAATAACGAAAGTAAGTCCTATGGTGGTTTGTTAGAAAGCGGTGTAGTGAAGACATCCCCTGCAGTGTAGCAGTATAACCACCTCGCCAGAGCAAGCATACTTGGTCGTATTCCTTGGGTAGAAGAGAGCCAGGCCAGAAATCTTAAAAGGTTAGGGACAAGGTCTTTCGTCGATCAGCATCCAGGCGATACAATGTCCGTCCAAGAAACGCAGTCGTATGTGCGTGGAAGCACATATAGTGGAGGTGTGGGTTGTGTAACGAGGAAACCCCATGGACTTCAAATTTTCTTTTCGTTGTATATTATTTCGTTTCGTTAAAATTTATATTGTAATTTTGAATGCTTGGCGGGCTTTGTAATGCCATATATCGTCTTAGTTTTTGGTCACGTGATTCCGCCTGGGTATATATATGGACCAACTGGCTGCTATGGTGGTGTGTTAGGAAGGGGCGTAGAGTAAAGACGTCCCCTGCAGTGTAGCAGTATAACCACCCCGCCAGAGCAAGCACACTTGGTCGTATTACTTGGGTAGAAGAGAGCCAGGTTAGGGACAAGGTCTACCGTCGACCAGCAGCCAGGCGCTACAAGGCTCGTATAAGAAACGCAGAGGTCTTGCGACAATAAACGTTTTGGGCTGAGGATAGCTCTTCTTTCATCATTTCACACTGTCGTGTCTCTCTATCTATCTCGGGCGGATAACGTCTCGACTCTGCAACTGAAGCAGCGACCCAGTCTGCAACAACGTGACTACGAGCAGTCGGCGAACCAGTCTGCGATCCAGCGACACAGTGTCCGCGACAAGTCTGCGACCCAGTCAGCGACTCTGCGACAAGTCTGTGACCAAGTCAGCGACACCCAAGAAGCCAGGAATAAGACGGTATCCCGCTGATGTAGAATCTGTCACACTCTGGAGTGCCAGTCATCAGACAGATTCAGCATCACTCCAACTATAGACCTATCATAAAGAACTCGAGATAGAGAAACTCAGGACAGTATAGCCGAGGGAGTGTTCCGCTACAGTATAAAGGGGTCCATAGAAACACCCCAAACCACCGACCCACCCTCAAACTGTCCCAAACCTTCGAAACACCCCAAAGCACTCCAAATCAGCACAAACCCAAACCCTTTGGTTACATATATAAAGGAATAAAACTAAACAAGTTTATATATATATATATATATATATATATATATATATATATATATATATATATATATATATATATATAAACTTACATGACCAAAATCACAGTAAACCATGAAATGAAAAATTGCTCGGCCCATACTGTAATTATCGTCTTAATCACGAATACAGTAGCCATTTCTTTCTCGTGATTTTAACACTGTATTCAACCCGTCAAAGTGACGATAGCCCGGATATTAGTTTGCCTACACAAGTAATTAATCCTATAACGTTAATTTGTGTAACTGGCAATCTTTGATGGCTTCGTTAATGACAAATTATTAATTTAAGAAAATCAGTGGCATCTGTAATTTATTTTAACCGGCTTGAGAGAGGATAATTTTCCACAAGTATATTCTTGTACAATGCATTATTTCCACTGATTATTTGTTGCAACTGTCCGTTTGATCATTTTTATATACATCTATGTTATCATTAATATACCCGTGTTATTACTGATGTGATTTGAGAAATTAAACAACTGTCTTGTTTTGTAGCTCTTTGATGTCCAAGAAGATATGCATTCTGGCTTTGTTTCCTGTCGTTTCAACTGCGTTGCAGATTGCATTTTTTAAATTCGTTTTCTGAAGAGTTTGGATTGTTTCGGAATGTTGACAGATTGTACACATGTAACCAGTGTTTCAGCAATGAAATGGAACTTTGTTACAATTACTAGAGTGGATTAAGCCGATTCGCTGTTTGACAAGTAAAGTCTTTCCGAATCAAATCTGAAAATAGCCCAAACAAAGCAGAGTCAATGAACACGGAACACTATCACAACAAAAGGGAATTAAGAATCATGGACTAACATCTATAAGTAGAAACAAAATATACAAATGAGAAAGAGAATTTACAAAATGGACAGAAAAAGTGAAAACAACTCACGAGAGGCACGGACGGCACGAGAGAAAATGTCAATGCAAAGGGCTGGAAAAGCAATGAGAAAGCTAGAATAGAGATAGAGGAAGGATCAATCCTGCGAATACAAAGATGGAACACAAGAGACAAACACATGAAATATGCCAAGGGAAAGAATACCGAGACTATGTTCAGTGATGATTGCAATACTAACAATAGATCCGGAATACATACCAAAGATTTACTCCATCAACCGAAACGGCTACAAAGGCTTTACACTAAGACACAGAGGGAGCCAACCAATACTACCATAATGAGAAATGACGATATCGAGGGAGACTGTAACAGTAAGAAAACCAGCACCCATATTGAAGAAAATAAAGAAACAGTCGGTTGAACTATATCTATCAGAGATCCCACTGGAAATACCAATACTAGATTCCGTTAAAAAGAATTGGAGGAAAAGCTGAAAACAAAGGTGATGTCATCAAGACTTGATACAATACCTCTAACCAAAATTTTCAATGGAATACGAATATTAGAAATTAAAAAGACCAAATTGACGGAAGTTAAAGAGCCTTCTTTCTACTTGGCTTCATTAAAAAATCTTGGAACAAGGGTTGCATATTCAAGAGGAAATGTACCCAATGTGGACCAACAGGACATACCCTTCATAAATGTCCACAAAACTCAGACACAGCCTTAACTCAGCAACAAAAATAAAGGATAAGATCACCAGGGACAAGTAAGAGCAAGCAAATAAACAACAAGGAAAACAAAATCGACAAGTCCAAATAACAACAGATATGCTAACAGCAGAAATCCAACAAACACTTTTTAACAAAAACTACAACAAAAAAAACAACAAACAGGGCAAAGTCAACAACATGAAAAAAGTAAGGTGGAAATAGAGATGCAACAAAGTAAAGGAGAAAGCAACCAGAGACAAACAAGAATACAAGAACATTTAAAACGGGGGAAACAAATTCAACAAGTAGAAACAATATAGAAACTAACAGCAGACAGCAACGGCAATAAAAGAACAACAGTAACAACTAGTTAACAACAACAACAACAACAACAACAACAAAGTAAGAAATATAATCAACAAACCCAAGCACAGGAATCCAAAACTACAAAAATAGTAATGTCAAGGAACCAAACAAATGGACTTAATATATCCTACAGTAGCAATGTCAACAGAACAAGAGAAACAAAAAGGGGCAAAAGGAGAAAGATAAAAGAGGTGAAAGAAAAAAAGGAAGAAGAGAATCTCAAAATGATGGATTAATATTTCTGTCATCTGTAAGCAGACGAATGTCTAGATGATTTTGGATAATAACACGATATATATATATATATATATATATATATATATATATATATATATATCTATATATATATATATATATATATATATATATATATATATATATATTGTAGCGGAACTGATCTCTCGGCTACAATGCCCTAGTCTCGCTATGTCGGGTTTTTTATGATAGGTCTAATAGTTGGAGTGATACCCCGCTGAATCTGTCTGAGGACTGGTACTCCAGAGTGTGACAGATTTCTACCTCAGCGGGATACTGGCTTATTTCTGGCTTCTTGGGCGCCGCCGACTTGGTCACAGCTAGTTGCAGAGTCGCCGACTGTCGCAGTCTTGGTCACAGCTAGTCGCAGGGTCGCCAACTGGTTGCAGTTGCCGACTTGTCGCGGACTGGTCGCAGGGACGCCGACTTGGTCGCAGGGTCGCCGACTGGTCGCCGTTATCCGCTCAAGATCGATAGAAAGAGAGAAGACATTGTGAAATGACGAAAGAAGAGCTATCGGTCTAAACGTGTATTGTCGCAAGACCTCGTTACTTGGACGAGCCTTGTAGCGCCGGGCTGCTGGTTGATGAATGACCTTGTCCTTTTCAGATTTCTGGCCTGCTTCTTCCTACCCAAGTATTACGACCAAGTGTGCTTGCCCTGGCGGGGTGGTTATACTGCTACACTGCAGGGGACGTCTTCACTCTATTTACACACACACCCAGCAGCCACAGTTGGTCCGTATATATACCCAGGCGGAATCACGTGAACCAAAACTAAGACGATAGATGGCACTACAAAGCCCGCCAAACATTCGAAATAACAATATAAACTTCAACGAAACGAATATTATATAACGAAACGAAAATAATTGAAGTCCATGGGGTTTCCTCGTTACAATATATATAATTTTCTGAAAAGATAACCCAGGGAGTGCACCCTCCAAAAAAAGATTAGGCCAATTAATACAGTTAATGCATACTAGTTTATAAGTAGTTACAAAACTTTTTTAAATTTTGAAATTTTATGAACTTAGAGATAAGTAATACATGCATGTAAAAATATATCTTTGTACAATATTTCAACCGTAAGACATGCAAGGGGAAGATAAAAGGAAAGATGATAATAATGAGTAATTGCTGGTACAAAAAGAAAGTTTGCATTAATACTTTGAAGATAATATACTAATATCTACATGGAAATATTAGCATTTCTACAAAAAATGAGAGTATGTATATAGTCATAGTCACTTATTCAAAAAACAAAATTCATATACGTATGCATACATTTATATATAAATACGCATATATGTGCAATCTTACCTGCATACAATAAAGAGAATGATAAAAAAGCGTTTTTATTTTCTTTGTGTCATCACTTCATTCAGTGATCACATTGTTTGACTTTCATAGCCACTACTGTTTCCATCTATTATATATTTTAACACCATTCCATTTGGTAAATAACTTTTGTACCTTTGGATATCCCAGATCGGACTTGTTTAAAATTAAATATCAAATCCATGTAGAGCTTTAGCAGTTTTGTGGGTTTTAAAAATTTTCATCTAAATATAATGTTTTGCAAGTAATACTATTAAATTTTTAAAAAATGT